>CAUYLG010010900.1:0-17960 GCA_963573385.1 Cacajao melanocephalus | reverse complement strand
TTCATCCCAGGTCTCCAGAACATACATTTTTCTCAGTATCATATTACACCTATTCTGAAAGTGACTACATAATTGGAAGTAAATCACTCTTCAGCATTTGCATAGCATTTCACAGACTTAAATGAAATATTGGTTGGCTGTTTGTTTGTTATTTTCTTCCCTTATTCCTTCCTGTCTCTGTTGTTAAGTACAATCATCGGCATAAAAGAGGTTTTTAATACCTATTCCTAGATTGTATTCCAGCCTGGGCAATAGGGCAAGAATTCTGTTCTCTCTCCCCCTTTTTTCTTTCTTCTTCTTTCTTTCTCTCATAAAAAAAAAAAGAAAGAAAATGATAATCTGGAATCTGTGCACGTGGTCTTCCCTAGGTACAGAAATCTGGGAGTCATCAGTGGTACCTGAAGCCCCTCAATAAAAGTTCATAGAATAAGAAAGAGAGGCTGAGATAGAACTCTAGGTTAGTGGTTCTCAAAATTCAGTCCCCACACCAGCAGCATCAGAATTATCTGAGAACTTCTTGAGCTCCTACTAGATCAGAAACTCTGAAGAGAGGGGAGCAGTGTGTTCTTTAATATAAACTCTCCAGAGGAATTTAATGTACATTCAAGTTTGAGAACTAGTGCTCTATGGTGTATCTGTGGATAAAAGACAAATTATGGAAAAACAGCTCAAGATAACTAGTAGTAGAGAAACTAGGAAAAAGAAGTGTTTTGGGCCAGGCATGGTGGCTCATACCTGTAATCCCAGCACTTTGGGAGGCCGAGGCAGGCAGATCACGAGGTCAGCAGTTTGAGACCAGTCTGGCCAACATAGTGAAACCCCATCTCTACTAAAAATACAAAAAATTAGCCAGGTGTGGTGGTGTGTGCCTGTAATCCCAGCTACTCAGGAGACTGAGGCAGGAGAACCACGTGAACCCGGGAGGTGGAGGTTGCAGTGAGCTGAGATTATGCCATTGCACTCCAGCCCAGGTGACAGTGCGAGACTCCGTCTAAAAAAAAAAAAAGTATTAGTTCAACCATTGTGGAAGACAGTGTGGCGATTCCTCAAGGAACTAGAAATAGAAATACCATTTGACCCAGCAATTCCATTACTGGATATATACCCAAATAATTATAAATTGTTCTATTATAAAGACACATGTACACGTATGTTCACTGCAGCACTGTTTACAATAGCAAAGACCTGGAACCAACCCAAATATCCATCATCAATAGACTGGATAAAGAAAATGTGGCACATATACACCATGGAATACTATGCAGCCATAAAAAACGATGAGTTCGTGTCCTTCATAGGCACATGGATGAATCTGGAAAACATCATTCTCAGCAAACTGACACAAGAACAGAAAACCAAACACCGTATGTTCTCACTCATAGGCGGGTGTTGAACAATTAGAACATGTGGACACAGGGAGGGAAGCATCACGCACTGCGGTCAGTAGCGGGGGCTAGGGGAGGGACAGTGGGGGTGGGGGGGTGAGGAGGGATAATGAGGGGAGAAATACCAGATATAGGTGATGGGTGGATGAAGGCAGCAAACCACCTTGCCAGGTAAGCACCTATGCAACAATCCTGCATGATCTGTACATGTACCCCAGAACCTAAATTACAATTTTAAAAAAAGTGTTATGATAATCAAGGAAAACACATTTCTAGAAAGAAGTGCTCAACAGTGCCCAATGCTGCAATGATGAAATAATATTTATTAAGCAACTACTATTTCCAAAGGGCTTATGCATATCAGCTCATTTACTCATGTAACAAAATAGATATCATTATCCCCATTTTACAGATAAGAAAACTGTCATTAAGTAACTTAACAAAGTTCATCTAGCTTATATGTGATTTGACACCATTTCTACCATATAATAATGGCTGAAAAACTTGCTGAAAAATTGATCACTAGAAAAGGAGAAGAAACAATGCTCCTTGACTTTTTTTTGTCAATCTAGAAGACATTAATTCACCTGGGAACCATACAGAGGAGAGTGGCATAGTAGTGGTAAGGGTAGAAGGCAGACTGCAGTCAGGAAATGAGAGGTAAGAAAATAGAGCCAATGTCTAAGAGGTTTGGCTGTGAAGGAAAAGAATTTAGTAGTTGGAGGAGGGTAAAGGATAAGGGCAGATGATGTTTTTAGGATGAAGGGACCACCTGAAAATATTTATGTAGAATTTAGATTAATTTAGATTAGGAATTTCATTCTAAGGCTCTAGGACAATCTCTAGTCCTAACCTCTCACTTAAATACCACACCAGTTCTACCTACTCCCTACATCTGCCCATTGGCTTTCTATATCTTCTACTACCCCAAACTAAAAACAATTAAAAAAACAAAAATTGATGCCAACCCTAGCCCTTTCTATTTTCTATTTTTGTCTTGTTTATTCATTTTAAATCTCTAAAGGTCTGACTGGCTCAAACCTGGTAATCATTATGTACTCTTCCTCTTCTTCGGCCTTTATACTGAATGAGTCACCAAGTGCTGGCTTTGAAGTATCTTCTCCTATTAACTTGTCCTGTCTGTTCCTATTGTCACTGCTCGCTGTACTACGTGAGCAGTCGTGCAGCATGAGCTCCTTACATCCAATCAAACCCACACCACTTTTCCATAAACACCAATCTCATACTTAATCTGCTTGCAATTCTGCAATGGTTCCTCATTGCTTACTAAATAAAGCTTGCTTTTTCTGGGCCTGCGATAGATTGTTCACATTTATCTCTCACTGATCCCCTACATAAATCTTAAGTTGGATGGACCTCCTTTATATTCCCCAAAACTACATTTCTTTCCATCCCTTTTTATGCATTCCTATAAATTATTTAGGAATTAAGCCAAGCTCCCCTTCTTGTTTGCAAACATAGTCTTATGTTTTCTTCCTCCAATCTTCAAAATCACTTGCTGCTGGTATCACTCATTTTGGTAATGACCTACTTCCTTGCTCAAGCATTTTACCTATGTATGTCTTATCTCTCTCAACTAGAGTACAGGGTTAGAGCATACTCCTATGATCACCACCACATTGCTTAACATACATATTCAGCACTCAAAAATATTTGTTAAATCAATGAAATTGTATCATGAGATCCTGACATTTGAAGAGATTGTTAGCGAATTAATTTTAGAAAATGACTTTTTAAAAAAACTCTCAAATGCCATATTAAGAACAACAATATACATTCACTGAACTCAGTATCAGGTATTTTATCTTGAAGAACCTATTTAATTCTTACCAGATCTCTGTCAGGTGAAAGTTATTGCTCTGAATTATCATAAAGACAAGACTTTGAGATGTTTAAAGACTTGCCTAGTATTTCCACTACTTCCACAGAGTACTCATAGCCTGCATTTAAAACCCCGAAGTCCATTGCTGTATTCTCCACAACACAGACTTTTTTCTTTCATTTTCATTTTTTAAAAAGGGCCACATTGCTCTTAGTTGAATTAAAAACATTATTTTTCTGTAGTGTTGATATGAAAATTCTAATTAAGCAAATAAGTAAATAATGAATATATTTTTATCTCAAGTTTAGTGTCTAATTACAGTTTTTGTGACTAATGTGAGAAAGTACCTTTGTGTCCCCAAAGTAAACTTGTACCATAATGCAAAGGGAGCTGAAATGCAGCTGGGTGCTGTATTAACAGTCATAATTATGCATCTTATGTTCCAAAAATGAATTGTTGTTTGACAGCAAGGGAAAATGACAATAGTAAGAATGATAGCAAAAGCACATAAGGTTAATCAACATATAATCGACTCTCAAATATGCATATTTTGGATGTTTTTACTGGTGTTTATGATTTACAATATATTTAGAAACACTGTAAACTAATCTACTAGAATATATTTCCCTATTAAAGATGTCTGAATTGAAAACATGCACATATAAAGTGAATACATTTTTAATGACGCATAGCAGATATATTACTTAAGGGAGATTTTGCTCCACAAATGCAATAACCTACACATAATGAAGCGTCAGCTTCTCCAGCAATACTTAATCTAAAACACACGCATACCACACCACACCACACACACACACATACACACACATACACACACACACACACACACTTTGGGGACAATATAAACCTATTGGGAGAAAAAGACTAGATTAAAAACTCACTTTTCAGCATCTCCTAATGCATACATTATTAAACGTAGCACACCCCAAAGAAATAGGAGAAATGCAGAATACAAATGACAACATTTTTCCACTGACTGAGACTGACCTAGCTTCAGATTAGAAAAGAGGATGTCTTCACCCAACAGATGGCTACTAATGTGTTAAGTAAGGAGACAACAATCATCACTTTAGTTGCAATCAGACCCACACCTAGAACCTTAACTCTCATCCTAAGAGCCAATTAACAGCTTATTCTTCTGTGAAGACTGGTAAGCATCTCAGGTCGAGGAAAAGCTAAAGCTTGGGTAACTGAGAAGTCCTCAATTATCCTCTCAGACCAATTTACGATTTTTTTCCCCTAGTCTCTACTGGGGGTCAAGGTTACTGCTGAGGTTAACACGGGGCAAGGCAAGAGAGAAAGCATGCACAGCTTGATTTTTAAACTCATACAAGAATTTCTGAAGAACCTAGCTAAAATATTTCATTTAAAGCCGTTGAAAATATCACTGAGACAGAGATAGGTAGGTACATTGGAAGAAACCAACTGAAGTGTTACAGAGAGCAAACTAGATATGAAGTCAGATAGATCTGGCTGTGAGACAGTGGACATGTCAGTTACTTCATTTCTTCATACCTCAGTCTCCTCATCTGTAATGTGGGGATATATTTATCCCTACACCTTGTAAGAGAGCTGTGATAATTAAATGACACGATGCATTTGTTAGCTGCTAGCACTGTATATCACCCACAGTATGTGCTGGGATAGAGGGACAGAATTACCATTTACAGAGTGTCTATTAAATCTTAAACTAATCATGGTTCTGGCCAAGTGTCTAACTTAGATGGGAAGTCACTATGGAAGAACTCTTCATTCTGGATTGAAATCCCTAAGGATAATTTTGTTTATCTCTTCCTGGTCTTAACATTTTCAGACCAACTGTTGGGCCAAGGACTGATACAGTACTATCACAGTGAGCTGTAGAATTATGATACTCCGAATGAATGGAATTCTCCAAATCTCAGCCCCATTGATACAGGGAAAATAGTTGGGATCTGGAGTCAAACACAGACTGAATTTGAGTTCCAGCTCTGACACTTACTAGCTTTGTGGTCTTAGACAACTGACATGTCCATTTGAGCCTTGATTTGTTATCACCATTGAATTCCATGATTTCATGAGGTCTCAGGCCAAGCAAGCTACTCAGATCCTGGGATACAATACACAGGCAACAGGCAACACAGAGCTACTTTCCCAGTCTAGCTGTGACAAACCAATAGTCACTGCAAGCTTTTACCCTGATGAGCTATGGGGAGGGGAGAAGAAATTATTTTTGTGGTGATAATTTACTGTGGCATGAAAGGGGCCTCTAGCAATTCTTCCTGTTCTAGGAGATTCATTATAACAGTGATTCTGAATCACATATAATAGACCAGCCATACTCTCCATCACTACATCAGTGGCCTCTCCTATTCATCCTTAAATTTTTCCCTTACTCAACTCCAAGCCTTTCCCAGGAAATAGAGAGTAGAAAAGAATCCTACACAGGTACATATACTGAGAGACAGAGAGAGGAGGTGGGGAGGCAGGAATATCACAAGAGAAAAAATTCTTAATCTCATAAAAAATGCGTACAACAAAATGAGTTAATTTTTGTTCAAAATATTCCATTCTTTTGGAAGGACCATGGGTACTTTAAAAAATATCTTTCTGAAGTCCAAAGAGGGAAAACTTCAGGTAAGTAACCTTCAATGTGTGTAAATTTAAATCAAGCCTTTTTTTATGACTGAGGGAATGAGAAGGGCAGGTGATGCTCTACTCTTTCCCCTGGGGTGGGGGTGTGTGGGAAAAAAACTACCTTGTATAACTTCTCAAAGACTATTCAAAGGCATTCATTAACTTTACACTTAACAAAATTAAGGGATATTGTGCACCCTCATCACAGAAAAAAAGGAAGAATATCTCTTCATTAGGAGCCAGAGACAATCATTTTTAGTTGAACAAAGATGCCAGAACAGCCAACCCATGCTTTCCCTTTGATTAGCTGGAAAGCAATCAATGCACTCTTGTTAGATTGGAGCTTTCACTCAGAATAGGAACTGGCCTGAAGTCCAAAAAGTCGGCAGTTCAGAGACTAATCCCCAGAAGGGATCTTGACATTTGCGCTAATATCCAGAGTTGGCATACTCATCAAAACCCAAGTTTAGGACTGAGGCTTGAAGAAGTCGCTAAGTAATAGACTCATGAGGCATAGTCAACATCTTCAAAAGTCACATGTTTATTTCATCAGTTGAATAAACAGCTTAGGTACTTAAGGTTTGCTTCACTTAGCTGTTTTAATAAAGACATTGGGTTTTAAATAAATATATTTAACTTTAAAATTTATTAAAGATATGGGGAGGTTATACTTAAAAATCTTAAGATTGGGGGCAAAAACATTTATTGAGACTTCTGCTTCTGGGATAATGGAGATAAACTTTCTCTCATTCCTTTCACTAATACAACTAGAACCCTTGGACATTATGTATAAAACAAACATAAGACGAATCTCAGCTGGCTGCCTCTGATACCATTCATTAGAAGAAAATTTTGCAAAACATATTTCTAACAAAGGACTAGTATCTAGAACATGAAAAGAAATGTCAAAACTTAGGAGTAAAAAGCAATCCAGTCAGAAGGGTCTTAATGTAATGAAGATGATTTCTATTACATTAAGAAGGCAAACCAGTGAGGGACCTTGATTTCCAAGGAATGACAGAGTGGTAAGGTCCCTGGCTTTTCTTTTTACCTTATATAGCCCAGATTTGAAGCTGAGAAGCAACAACCTGGAAATACTTGTGGGCACCGACCAAATAAGCCCCCAGTAAAAGCCTGCTCTCACTATTCAGAGGACCGGGAGAAGGGCAGACACCAAGACATAAAACTTTTAGACAGTAACTGCTCTACTCCAGCCAAACAGCACAGAAAAACTGTGGCCCTAGCCCCACTCCTGCCAACGAAGGCTGAGTGGAGAGCCTAGACTTCCATTCTGACTATGCTATTAACAAGATGTCCCAAATCGCCTCCTCCAGGTGTTGGTAGGAAAGGCCAAATACAGAGACAGGACTTCCATCCATGCCAGGTGATAACAAGTCTCCTACTCATGATGTCAATGGAGAACACATGGGGAGCATAGGCATCCAATCCCCACTTGGTGGTAACAAGGAGCCCTTCCTTCTCCCAGCTGAGGTGTTCAGAGGAGGCCTAGTGGAGTGTTAGAACTTCCACCAATGCCAAGCAGTAAGCAAGCCACTCCCCTTCTCTGTGGTGTCAGAGGAGGTACTCCCAACAAGGGAGGTATCAGTGGAAGCCTAGCAGGAACGAGCAGCCTCCCTCCTCGGGTGTCAATAGAGGCCAAGTGGAGAGCCCAGACTTTCTACCTCCACATGGCAGTAATATGGCAGCGACCCCCATCACTTGCCAGAGTGGTGTCAGAGGAAGCCAGCTAAAACAAAGTTTAAATCTGATTCAGAGTCTCAAAACACAATGTCCAAAATGTCCAGATTTCAATAAAAAATCATTCATCATGCTGGAACCAGGAAGATCTCAAACTGAATGAAACAGAAACAATCATGAGACACCACAGTATGATTTTTTTTGGTTTCCCAGTGCATATAAATGTTATGTTTACATTATACCGTAGTCTAAATGTAAAATACCATTATGTCTAAAAACAATGTAAAACCATAATGAAAGAATATTTTATTGCTAAAAATGTTAATGATCATCTGTGCCTTCAGTGAGTCATAATCTTTTTTCTGCTGGAGGGTCTGGCCTTGATGTTGATGGCTGCTGGCTTCTCAGGGCGATGGTTGCTGAAGGTTGGAGTAGCCATGGCAATTTCGTAAAATAAGACAACAATAAAGTTTGCTGCATCGATTGACCCTTCCTTTCATGAGAGATTTCTCTGAAGCATGCCTTGTTGTTTGACAGCATTTACTCACAGTAGAACATCCCTCTCCTCTCTCCTCTCTTCTCTTTCAGACAGAGAATTGCTCTGTCACCCAGGCTGGAGTACAGTGGCATGATCATAGCTTACTGCAGTCTCTACCTTCCTGGGCTCAAGCAATCCTCCCACCTCAGTCTCTTGAGTAGGTGGGACTTCAGACACATGCCACCACACCCAACTAATTTTTTTTTTGGTAGTGTTGGGGTTTCACTGTGTTGCCCAGGCTGGTCTCAAACTCCTGGGCTCAAGAAATCCACATGCCTTGGCCTCCCAAAGTGCTAAGATTATAGTCATGAACCACCGTGCCTGGCCTGACTTCTTTCAAAATTGGAGTCAATCCTCTCAAACCCTACCACTGCTTTATCAACTACATTTATGGAATATTCTGAATCCTTTGTTGTCATTTCAACAGTGTTCACAGTATCTTCACCAGGAATAGATTCCATCTCAAGAAACCACTTTCTTTCCTCACACATAAGAAGCAACTCCCGTCTGTTAAGGTTTTATGAGATTGCAGCAATTCCGTCACATCTTCAGGTTCCACTTCTAATTCTAGTTCTCTTGCTCTTCCTACCACCTTTGCAGTTACTTCTTCCACAGAAGTCTTGAACCCCTCAAAGTCATTTATGAGGGGTGGAATCAACTTCTTCCAAACTCTTGTTAATATGGATATTTTGATCTCTTCCCTTGAATCATGAATATTTTGAATGACATCAAAATGGTGAATCCTTTCCAGAAGATTTTCAATTTACTTTGGCCATATCCATCAGAGGATTAACTATCTATGGCAGCTATAGTCTTAAAAAATGCATTTCTTAAATAATAAGACTTAAAAGTCAAAATTACTCCCTGATCTATGGGCTGCAGAATGGATATGTTAGCAGGCACAAAAATAACATGAATCTCCTTGTACATAACCATCAGAGCACTTGGGTGACCAGGTGCATTGTTAATGAGCAGTAATATTTGAAAGGAATTTTCTGAGCAGTAATTCTGAACAATGGGCTTAAAATATTCGGTAACCATGTAAACAGATGTGCTGTCATCCAGGCTTTGTTCCATTTATAGAGCAGAGACAGAGTAGATTTAGCATAATTCTTAAGGGCCCTAGGATTTTTGGAATGGTAAATGATCAGTGACTTCAACTTAGCCCCTAACAAGAGAGTCAGTGTATCCCATGAAATTTTGAAGTGAGGCACTGACTTCTTCTTTCTAGCTTTGAAAGTCCTAGATGGCATCTTCCTCCAATATAATGCTATTTGGTCTACATTAAAAATCTATTGTTTAGTGTAGCTACCTTCATCAATGATCTTAGCCAGATCTTCTGGATAATTTGCTGCAGCTTCTATATCAGCACTTGCTGCTTCACCTTGCACTTTTATGTTATAGAAACAGCTTCTTTCCTTAAGCCTCATGAACCAACCTATGCTAGCTTCAAGCTTTTCTTCTGCAGCTTCCTCAGCTCTGTTAGCCTTCGTGGAACTGAAGAAAGTTCAAGCCTTGCTCTGAATTAGGGTTTGGCTAAGGGAATGTTCTGGCTGGTTTGCTCTTCTATGCAGACCAGTAAAACTTTCTCTATATCAGCAATAAGGCTGTTTCACTTTTTTTTTTTAATCATTCATGTGTTCACTGGAGTAGCACTTTTAATTTCCTTTAGGAACTTTTCTTTTGCACACACAACTTGACTGACTGGTGCAAGAGGCCTGGCTTTCAGCCCATCTTGGCTTTTCACATGCCTTCCTCACTAAGCTTAACCATTTCTAGCTTATTATTTAAAGGGAAAGCTATGTGACACTTCTTTCCACTTGAAGACTCAGAGGCCATTGTAGGGTTATTAATTGGTATAATTTCAATGTCGTTGTGTCTCAGGGATAGGGCGGCCTGAGGAGAGGGAGAGAGACAGAGGAATGGCCTGTCGGTACACATGACATTTATTGATTCAGTTTGTCATCTTATATGGGCACAGTTTGTGGTGTCCCAAAACAATTACAATAGTACCATTAAAAATCATTGGTTACAGACCATCATAATCAATATGATAGTAATGAAAAAGTTTGAAATTTGTGAGAATTACCAAAATGTGACACAGATACATGAAGTGAGAACATGCTATTGGAAAAATGGTGCCAGTAGACTTGCTTGACACAGGTTGTCACAAACCTTCAATTTGTAAAAACTACAGTTATCTGCAAAGTGCAATAAAATGAGGTATGCCATAGTCTCAACAGTAGAATGGAGAAGACAAAAGAAATCAGTACACTTGAAGACAGAAAAATATAAATTACCCAATATGAACAACAGAAAGAAAATAGACTGAAAAAATAAACTGTTTGGGACTATAACAAAAGATCTAACACTAATAGTACTGAAGTACTAGAAGTAGAGAAGAAGGAGAGCAAGACAAACTAAAACTTCCCCTAATTTGGCAAAAGACATAACCCTGAAGATTCAAGAAGGTAAGAAAATCCCAGCAGGATAAACCTAAAGAAATCCATACCAAGACACATCTTAGTCAAAAGTCTGAAAGCTAAAGACAAAGAAAAACTCTTGAAAGCAGAGAGAAAGAAATGACACATTACTGACATGCAAAAAATAATTTGAATGACATCATATTTCTCATCAAAAATCAATGGAGCCAGAGGAAGTGACATAATATTTTTTCAACTGCTGAAGGAAAAGAACTTTCAATCCAGAATCCTAAATCAAGAGAAAATATCCTTCAAGAATGAAGGAGTCATCAAGACATTTTCAGATGAGGCAAAACTAAGAGCATTCATCACCGGTGGACCTATTTTAAAAGTATGGCTAAAGGAAGTTCTGTAAATGGAAAGGAAATGACAAAAGAAGGAATTCTGGAATATTAGGAAAGAAGAAAACAACATAGCAAATATGTATGTATGCATATGGGTAAATATAATAGATTTCCTTCTTTTCTTGAATTATCTAAGTTATATTTGATGATGAAAGCAAAAATTATAGCATTGTCTGATGTGCTTCTAAATGTATGTAAAGGAAATATTTAAGACCATTTTATTACAAAAGGAGGAGCATAAAGAGATGTAAAGAAAAGTAAAGTTACTATACTTCAAACTGGTAAAATGACAATATCAATAAACCGTGATAAATGATGTATATCTAATACCTATAGAAACCACTAAAAAATCAATAGGAAGAGATATACTCAAAATCTCTAAAGATAAATCAAAATGGGATTGTAATTAATGTTTAAGTAACCCACAGTAAGACAGAGAAAAAAGAAAGTAAACAAAGTAAAAAAGAGAACAAAGAGAAAACAAAACAAGCTTTAAGCCCTAACATATTAATAATTATGTAAAATGTAAGAAGTCTAAACAGACCAATGAAAAGACAGAGATGGCAGAGTGCATAAAAACACATGATTCAACTATATACTGTCAACAGTAATTCACTTCAAATAATATAAGCAGGTTGAAAGTACAAGGACAAAAAATATACCATGTAAATATTAATGAAAAGAAAGGATATATTAATAGCAGATAAACAACAAAAGCAATAAAAGGCATTCGGATTGGAAAGGATAAAATAAAACTGTCCCTTTTTGCAGATAACATATGTTGAAGATCCCAAATAATGTAAAACAAACAAAATCAATCAATCAAACAAACAAAACAAGCAAGTTCAGCAAGTATGAAGCATACAAGATCAACATACCAAAAGCAATCGCATTTTTGTGTACAAATAATAGACATGTGAAAACAAATTAAAAACAATACCATTTACAGTTGCTGCAAAAACATGAAATGCTTAGGTATAAATCTAACAGAACATGTATAGGATATGCATGCTAAAAACCACATAATGCTGAAAAAAGAAAAAAGATCCAAATAAATAGACACACTGTATTCATGGGTTAGAAGACTCAATATAGTAAAGATGTTAATCCTCTCCAAAGTTTTAAACATATTTAATGCAGTTCCTCTCAAAATCTCATCAAGATATTTTCTTGATATAGACACAATTGTTCCAGAAAGGCAGAGCAACTAGGATAAAGTAACTTTGAAACAAAAAACAAAGGAAGACTCAATCTACCCAATTTCAAGACTTTGGTAACTATAGCAGTCAAGACTGTGTGGTATTGGTAGAGGGTCAGACACATAGATCAATGGAATAGAATAGAAAACACAGAAATAGACCCACACAAATATGCCCAACTTATTTTTGACAAAGTTACAAAAGCAATTCAATGGAGAAAAGACAGCCTTTTCAACATAAGGTGCTGTAACAATTAGACAACAACAGGCCTAAAAACAAACCTCGATCCAAGTCTCCTACACACACACACAAAACCTCAGATTGGATCATGGACTTAATGTAGATGTAATGTAAATGTAAAACTATAAATATTCTAGAAAAAAACAGGAGAAAATGTTTGGGATCTAGGACATTGAAAATAGTTTTTAGACTTGACACCAAAAGTATGTATTAATTCATCAAAGGAAAACTGATAAATAGGATTCGAGTTACATCATTCATTCTTTCATTAATTGTTAAAATAGACTATTATGTTGTAGATACTAAGACTTCACAGATAATTAAAATGCAGTCCCTGTCTTCAAGAACATCATAGTTTAGTTGAGAAAAGCAATATATAAACTAACAGTGATGATGAGATGTGGTTAAGTGCACAGAGGATGGAACCATTAGCTCTCCTGTAGGGATGAGGAACAGTTTGTAATATACAGCAGAAACCTTTAACAATGAGCAGAGACTTAGCAGGTAAAGGAGTGGGACACTATTCCAAGCAGAGAGAACAGTATCTGCAAAGGCAGTCATGAGAGGACACGGTATTCAGGGACTGGTTAATATGTTCAAGGAGGCTAAATGCATGAGATTTGTCCGTGTGTTCTCATCATTTAGAGAGGGGAACAACACACATTGGGGCCTTTTGGAGGGTGGAGGGTGGAGGGTGGGAGGAGGGAGAGGATCAACAAAAATAACTAATGGATACTAGGCTTAATACCTAGGTGATGAAATAATCTGTGTAACAAACCCCCATGACAAAAGTTTACCTATTAACTTGTCACTTATGTAACAAACCTTCACTCGTACCCTCGAACTTAAAATAAAAGTTTTAAAAAATGAGATCTGAACAAATACATATCTGAGGTAGAATCAACACGATCTGGTAACTGATTTGATAAAGGTGAAGTGGGTAGCTAAGAGAAGAGGGAATCAAGATGCTTCTTGAAGTCCTACTTTAAAGGAACAGGACCATTAAATGTGATCAGGAACAGGAAAGCAGGAGAGGGAATTCTTGTTTCTGGAGGGGGGAAAGTATTAAAACATACTGAGTCTGAGGTACTTGTGTTTCTTGGCAATAATGTCCTCCAGACAACTGGAAATATGAGGTTAGCATTCAGAAAATAGTTCTGGGCTAGAGATGTAAATATGAGAGGCACAGGTATTCAAACAGTTAATGCTGTGGTAGTAAATTATGTTACATACTGAAAGGACAGACTGAGAAGCTAGGTGTCTGAGAGGCAAAAAAAAAAAAAATTGATAGAGCAAAGTCTAGTGTTCCTTTTTGACTAGTTGCCATTCAGTCTTCACAAAACTAGTTTAGATTCCCCTCAATGCGTTAACATTTAGAGAACTCTGGCTTGAATAAAACAAAGAGATGAGAAGGCTGCCATTTCTCAGCCATTACTGCCAACTCCCTTCTCTTCTATCTCCACATTTTCTAGGGAGGTAAGGATCTGCTGATATCAGTAAAGAAAATTCCATAGCTTTCTTTGGTGAATTATTACTGACTACAGAAAGTGACTTAGAAGTTCTCTAGAAGACATAGCTAAAATCCTTCCTGCTATAAAAGATACTGTTTCTTCATGTGCCGTCCTTAATGGAAAAAGAAAACAGTTAGATACCCTATTGTGTGTATCATGGGATGTTTTCCAGTCTGGACAGTATGGGGATGTAGATTTTTCAAGACAAATAAAGTGGCTGATGGGAGGTTCTAGGGTTGACAGGGAAAAAGATGTGGATAAGATTATAAGATTCAATTCCTGGTATTCTAGAAAAGTAGATTTTTTTTTCTAGAGAATATTTTTCAGCCCTTAAAAGCAGTTATTAAATCACTTCTTCTTGTCTTACAAAAGAAATATATGAAGACTCGAATACACAGCTTATTTATTTTGCAAGGTAAAACCCCCCCATGAACATTAAATTGGTTGTGAAATAAGTTAAGTTGGCATTTTTGCTTTTCTTTTGTTTTTGTGTTTGAAACTATCCATAGCAAGTGGCTATTTCTAAGGGCTTGAAAATTTACCTTCTTTGGGTTGAATAATCTTGATTCTTTTACAAAGCCTTCACTTAAATGGCGTTTCTATTCATTAATTATTTTACAGCCCTTCCTTGATTGCTCACCAAATTCTTTGTACCTATCTTTAGCTATTATGAGAGGATCACTTTAACTTGCTGATCAAAAAGTGCGTTTAAATATTGTTCAAAACATTATGTTCTGTGCAAGGGATACAAACAGTTGAAAAAAACATTTCAGGGAAAAAAAAAGTGTCAGGCTCTGTTGTTAAAGGAAGTGAGCTGTACCGGAATATTAATTAAGTCCAGTTATTGTATCCAAATTAAACTGGTATTTCCTAATTCCAGCTTGAAAAGCAGCAGAGTGGAAGGAAGAAAAGAAATGCAAAGGATAAAAATAGAAAATGTTTCCTGCTTAAAGAAAGAGATAAAGGGGATTTTTATATACATGGTGGTATGACTTCCTTATTCCTTTTTCTATAAATTCTGTCTGGTGTGGAAGGACAAAGAATGGTGGAAAGAAATCTGAAAGCAAAGATGTCGAACAGGTAAAGTTGGAGTTTCCCACTGGTTAGTTCCAATAGCCAAGGCTAGGGGAACATGTAAGTTAATCATTGAGAGAGGCAGACTTGAGTATTTTGGATACTGAGGGAGTCCTAAGGATGAAAACATGCTTTGAGAGAACATTTTCACTTTACTTCAATTTGAATTAAGATTTGAGATGAGCTGATAAAAGGCAAAGTGAAGGAATATCAAAGGCAAAAGTGAAGAGTATCATACCTGGTAGTGCCTTAGCTGTTTATTGTTTTGAAAAATTGTTCTACAATTGCCAGTGGTGTTGGTTAATGTTAATCCAAGCTGTCTTAACATCAACATCTAGGATTTTAATAGATAAGAGGCATAATTTTGTCTCTTCCTAATGTGGTAAAACATAAACAGAAAGTTTGACTTGACTTGTGAGATTGAGTCTAGAAAAATAAAGGGGAAAAGACAGCTAATACTTCTAAAGATACGAAATTCAAAGTATCTGCATGCTCTCATTTCATCCTCAGCAGAAATCATTGAAAAAGAGATAAGAAAATGGACTCAGAGATAGTAAGGCAGATGTCCATCTTATCAATCCACTGCTAATCTTATACTGGCGTTCCTAGGTGTTCTTCCCAAAGTGTCATTCATGTATTCATTCATCGACTATTTGTTTATTTATCAAATACTGTATTCCAGGCTCTGAAGCCATGTCCCAGAGATTAATGGTGAAAAACACAAGGCCTTAACTTTATGGAACTTTACCTGTTTCTGATCAGTTCTCCAAGTTTTAGGTAAGTCTGAGTTCTCTCTAAGTCAACCTATTGACTTCCCATTCCACATTCAGTTATCTGCTTAATTGGTGGGCATTCTTTTGGTTGTATGGCTGTGATCAACTCAAGTATGAGTCACTCAAAAGGGGAAAAACAAAACGACCAACCTATCTTTTCTCTGACACAATCAACCAAATTAGCATAGGAAAAAGTTATTAGGTCACATCCAGTCCATCCCTCTGGGAATAGAACAAAACCACTCCTTGTATTATGCCACATTATTTTTCAACGACATTGTCCTGTCTAATTGTAAATAATTATAAATGACTCAGTGGCAAGGTTTCCACTATTTCCTCTCAAAGGTTAGCCCATGCTCCAGTAATTTTCAGAATCAATATAGTTTCTGATAGCCTAAATAGCCCTCGTCTTAATTTCATCTATGCTCTGATCTACCCTGATCTCATTCTAGGCAATTCCTCTTTTTTTGCTGTATTTACATCCTTCAAATATAGCTATGTGCCTCTCATACTGAATTCTCTCCTCTCTCCACCATGGCTGACTCTTAAGCTAAACTCAGCAGAGCAAACTGCAACCCCACCATAACTTCTAGCCATCTCAGTATTTCCTACCCTATGCAGAAAACACCAAGGAATTTCTTCCAGTTCTGGGGTCAGACCTTCCAGGTCTCTGCCTACACAATGGGCAGTGGGGTAGGTGTCCAGAGACCACAAATTGCACTTCAATGACATCCTGTCGCCTCCACTCTTCTACTTCTCTAGGGTACAGAAGCACTTTCTCAGTGATTTTTTCTAACTGCATGTTTTGAGGGTGGCAGAACAGATCCAATTCAGAACATCTTAGATTTTGCTGACTCTGTCTGGGTGCAGAACTTATTCATTCACTCTCATACTCAACTTTTGTTGAAAACTAGCAGTATCATACCCTATATAAGTCACTAGACAAACTATGTGAATATGACATGTTCTTTCTCAAGGAATTCACAGTCTAATACAGGAAATGAATAGGTCTCGCTCCCCAATTTATCCCCTGCCACTTTTCTTTTCTAAAGAAAATTGCATATACAATTCCTTACCTCCCATTCACTCTTCACTGAAATTGGGCCTCTGCTCCTACTGTTTTAATAAAGGCTTTTCTACCAAAGTCAACTAGTAACCTCTGAATTAGCAAACTCAATAGTCTCTTTTCAATATTCATCCAACTCAAATGCAAGAATATTTAGCACTATTGATTGCTGGACTGCTTTTTCTTGAAAACCTCTCCCTGTCCTTGGTTTCCATGACACCACTCTCCCACGTCTCCTCCTACAT
Organism: Cacajao melanocephalus; assembly: GCA_963573385.1. NCBI lineage: Eukaryota > Metazoa > Chordata > Mammalia > Primates > Pitheciidae > Cacajao > Cacajao melanocephalus. Next base: position 924 of record CAUYLG010010900.1, on the reverse strand, counting down.
CTCTGAATGTCCTTTCTTTCTCTCCTTTACATCACTTGCTCCCTTTTCTCTCAGTGGACAACTTCTCCTTATATTTGATTTAAAAAGATAAGCACTGAGAAAAGAACTTCCTCTTCTTTCCATCACGTCTTAATGTGGGTGAATTATTCTTATTCTTAACAAAGTTCAACTCCCCATTTCTGCTCTGATCTTCCAAAGGATCTTGCTGCTGCAATTATTTTTGTCTATGCTGTCAATTTCTTTTCTGTACCATCAATTTATCCCTTGCTACTGAATTATTTCCATTAACGGTCAGATATTTAATATTTGTGATTTTAAAAGTTCCCCTCTTATGTTTAATATACTTTTATATGTCCCTTTAACACATATATTATGGTTTTGTGTGCATGTATGTTTATAGATACATAATAATTGTACATACTTCGGGGGTATCTGACATTGTGATACACGTATATAATGCGTAATGATCAAATCAGAGTAATTGGAATATCCATCAACCAAACATTTATCATTTCTTCATGTTAAGAATATTCCAGAGAGAGATCCAAGATGGCCAATTAACAACAGCTCAGGATTGTAGCTCCCAGTGAAAGCGCAGAGAGCAAGTGGACGCCGCACTTTCAGATGAATTTTTGTTGCCCACAGACTAGGAGATTCCCGGCGGAGGAGCCACACGGGTCACCAGCGCGACTTTTTTGGCCGGCGCGGCTATTTTGCCGGCGCCCCAGCACGGTGCTTCTCGGCGCGGAGTATACGGGACGACCCCAGTTCGGCTGGTCCCGTCCCCACAAGGAGAACAGCAATTGGAAGCGCTGAGGACTGAGAGTTTCACAGTAAGCACAGCTGAACGGGGAAGGTCCAGCTGTGCAGGGAAGGGGCGTCCGCCAAAGGAAAACTAAGAAACAGAAAAAACTTCATCACCGG
>CAUYLG010010898.1:0-25856 GCA_963573385.1 Cacajao melanocephalus | reverse complement strand
TTTATTGATTTGCATATGTTGAATGAGCCTTGCATCCCAAGGATGAAGCCAACTCAGTCCTGGTGGATAAGTTTTTGATGTGTTGCTGGATTCAGTTTGCCAGTATTTTATTGAGGATTTTTCACATGAATGTTCATCAGGGCTATTGGGCTGAAAGTTTCTTTTTTTGTTATGCCTCTGCCAAGTTTTGGTATCAGGATGATGCTGATCTAATAAATGACTTATGGAGGATTCCTTCTTTTCCTATTGCTTGGAATAGTTTCAGAAGGAATGGCACCACTCCTCTTTGTACCTCTGGGATAATTTGGCTGTGAATCCATCTGGTCCTGGGCTTTTATTGGTTGGTAGGCTATTAATTACTGCCTTAATTTCAGAAATTGTTATTGGTCTATTCAAGGATTTGACTTCTTCCTGGTTTAATCTTGGGAGGGGGAATAATAATATTGTCAAGGAATATAATATTGTTATGTGTGAATTTGATCCTGTCATTATGATGCTAGCTATTTTGCCTGTTAGTTTATCCAGTTTCTTCATAAGGTCAATGATCTTTACAATTTGGTATGTTTTTGTAAAGGCTGCTACCTGGTTTTTCTTTCCATATGTAGTGCTTCCTTCAGAAGCTCTTGTAAGGCATCAAAAAGTGGGTGAAGGATATGAACAGAAACTTCTCAAAAAAGACATTTATGTGGCCAAAAAACATATGAAAAAAAGCTCCTCCATCACTGGTCATTAGAGAAATGCAAATCAAAACCACAATGGGATACCATCTCACACCAGTTAGAATGCTGATCATTCAAAAGTCAGGAAATAACAGATGCTGGAGAGGATGTGGAGAAATAGGAATCCTTTCACACTGTTGGTGGGAGTGTAAATTCGTTCAACCATTGTGGAAGACAGTTGCAATTCCTCAAGGATCTAGAACCAGAAATACTATTTGACCTAGCAATCTCATTACTGGGTATATACCCAAAGGATTATAAATCATTCTACTAAAAAGACACATGCACACATATGTTTATTGCAGCACTATTCACAGTAGCAAAGACTTGGAACCAACCCAAATGCCCATCAATGAAAGACTGGATTAAAAAAAATGTGGCACATATACACCATGGAATATTATGCAGCTATAAAAAAGAATGAGTTCATGTCTTTTGCATCATTCTCAGCAAACTAACACAGGACGAGAAAATCAAGCATCACATGTTCTCACTCTTAAGTGGGAGTTGAACAATGAGAACATATGGACACGGAGGGGGAACATCACACACCAGGGCCTGTCAGTGGGTGAGGAACTAGGGGAGGGAGAACACTAGGAGAAATATCTAATGTAGATGACAGGTTGATGGGTGCAGCAAGCCACCGTGGCACGTGTATACCTGTGTAAAAAACCTGCAAGTTCTACACATGTGTCACAGAACTTAAAGTGTAATAAAAAAGATAATAAATAGCAATATCGTGTATAATAACTTAAAATGGTCAAAATAACATTCATAAAAATCAAAGCTGTCCCCACTTTACCCAATGCCATTAAATACTCAGTAGCTAATTAGCTATTGACAGCTGGATTTTCCCTTAATTTTGTTTGATGGCCTTTGATCTTATGAGTATTAGAAAAGTCACTAAAAATCATGACAGTGCTAACTACATGCCAGGGCATTCCATTTCTCTGCCACCTAATCTCTAAACCTACATAATACTATTAGACACTATGAGGTGGATATTAAGAGATTGTCACATCCTTAAATCATATTATTTCAATATATGTTTTCCTATAATGTCCATTGCTCATTATCACAGTTAGGTAGAGAACTGTGCTAACAATTCCAAGCTCATGGAACTGTTTTCATGTTAGTCAGGGGGATTTGCTGTGCTCCAAGATCAACCATTTCTTTCAAATGCATGTAATTATTTATGATGTTATCTACATAGTGAGTGATTACATTGTTATTATTGGGTAAGCTATCCAGTAATGACCTAAACTTGAGATGGTATTGTCATTTCTATTCATGAAAGACAGCTCCGCTCTATTTTTTAAATCTCATAATATGGAATCTTTTCAAAAAAAAAAAGCTTTCCCTTCATTTACAAATGTTTTATAAATTATCACATTTTTCTCTGTATATGGCTTCCTCATTATTACAGTTATTATTTATTAAGAAGAATGATGTGATGGACATTTTGTTAAGTGCCTTCAGACCTTCCCTCATTTAATACTCACAATAAGTATTACTATCCCCATTTTACAGACTATGAAACTAAAGCTTAGAAAGATCATGTGTTGGTCACAAAGACATATGTCTGTCTAACGGTTATCAAAGCAGGTTACATTCATACCTTTTTGACCACAAGAACCACTTCTTTGTTAACATGTTTCATTGAGGAACCAAAATGGTTAGATTTATGTTTATTTACCAAATATTATTAGGGTTTGTGACACATTCAGACTATGATCTAGTCACTGGTATTTATGCAGCCAATAAACATATGAAAAAATGCTCATCATCACTGGTCATTAGAGAAATGCAAATCAAAACCACAATGAGATACTATCTCACGCCACTTAGAATGATGATCATTAAAAAGTCAGGAAACAGCAGATGCTGGAGATGATGTGGAGAAATAGGTAAGCAATCCATAAAAGGTTTCTGCCCTTCTGGCATTTACATGTTTGAGACAAATACACATAAATAAAATTATAACTTCAGCTGGTGTTGAATGCTATACTTCAGCTATCAATTGCTGCATAACAAGCCATTCCAGAACTAAGGGGCCTATAACAACATTTTTTTTGGTCCTGATTTTGTCGTGGGTGAACTGGACAGTCCTGTTAGTCATTACTGGGCTCACTCATGGGGCTGGCACTCTCACTCACATACTGGGACCTTGGTACTGGCTGCTGGCTGGACAGGACTCTTCACACAGCCTGTGTCAGGCCCAGGTATCATCACACAGATGGAACAAGAGGAAAAAAGCAGAAACTTGTGAGCAGCAGTTCCTGAGGCTCTTCATCTGCTCTTTCTACCTACAGCCCAGAAAAGCAATAAAATAATTTTTTACAACTCAGAACACAACCAATGCAGATTGATAGATAAATATTACTAGAACTTAGAAATAACAAGGATAATGACATTTGCCCATTATCATAAGCAATATTCAGCCAGGGATATGGGAATGCATCTTCTTTAAAGGAGATTTTAAAATATTTTTCCCTCTTTTCTGACCCATTCTCTGACAATTCACCTCTTCTGAAAAACACAAAATTTAATGTACTTATAAAGCAAGAGTGCCGATTTTTAAAGCAATTAGAATGCTTTTCCTGCAAGTTTGTTATTACCCTTTGTCTTTCTAAATCCAATTAAAAATTACAATTTCATGGAAGCTGCTGGGTAGAAATTGATGCAGGAACTGAACCAGCAGGGGATGACTATATCCTGAGAGGAGAGGACACCACAAGTAAAATACTGTGGATAGAGTTTTTAAAAGGCAGTGAGATATGGGGATTTTAGTTTCCTCTGCACTAGAGCTTTTCACAGTGTCAGTGTGTCAAACAGTGGAGCCAGGAAAAGATCCCAGAAAAGATTTTGTAGATTAAAGCCTGCCCTGGAGGGTGAATCAGGGTAACAGCCATAGCACAGCCCATCATTCAGCCACTAACCTAAGGAGACTCTAGAAGTACTCCGGTGGACCAAGGATTAATACAAAGGGCAATATACTGTTGAATAAGACACCAGTACCCAATACCTTAGGCAGCAACAACAGCAGAAACAAAATTTCTTACCTAAGTCAGGGATACATGTGCTTGTTAGGCACATTGTTTTCAATACCTGTCCTATCTTTGGTCAGACATCCAGGTCGAATACATGTGGCCATACATTGTTATGACTCAGTGAAGAACCTTGTATTGTTGAGGCTCTGGCAAATAAAAAGATAGGTGCTAAATTTTTAATAGAAAATGCTGGAAGAAAAATTCAGCCAAAAGAATTTTTATGGATTATGCTTAAAACTTTGGATTATGCTTAAAACTTCACCTATAATGGTGAAATGATTAAAAAAATGAATTCTATCTCTGAATGGAACTGGACTGATACAGAGTTTTAGAAAGCTCTCCTATACTGTTTTGTTTGCCTTTTAATTAAAATATCTGCTCAAGGCCCTCATCAGAACACCCCTGCCCCACCACACACACATAAAACAAGGTAGAGATGTTTATTTTAATTTTGGTTAGAAAATGAAATTGAACTTGGCAGTTCCCAGGAAACTAAGGACTAATTTTTACACAGTTTTTAATGGATAGTATTTTTGACAAAAAGAATAAGGGGTTATAAATGTTAGAAACCATTGTCATTTAGTTAGTAATGTAGTTAGTCATGTTAATTAGATATATATTCATCATTTTAAGGATGCATTTACTTTTTAAATTCAGTTTAATTGCAGATACATTTTTATTAGTAAATTAGATAATTATTTGGAAGTATTTATTTTTAGAGGTAAGCGAATATTCCTTATTACCCTGTTTTGAAGATTTATGTAACAGAATATAATGTAGTGAGGGTAAGCATGAGATGTTTCATCTCTGCAAGCTATTTAGAAGCCTTGAAACCTGTTTGCAATTGAACATACTTAGAAATGCTTAAGAATGGCCATTATGTCATTTCTTGTGTTTTCATTTATTTTTAAATACACTAAATGCATATATTTATGTTGTACAGAATGATATTTTGATATATATTTTATATATATCAAAATGGCTAAATCAAGCTAAGTAGCACATGCATTACCTCATATATTTATTTTTATGCATGTGGTTAGAACTCTTAGAAATTTTTGAATATATATGTTTTTTATTAACTATAGTCACCCTGCTGTGTAATGACTTCCAAAATTTCTTCCCCTGTCTAATTAATATTTTGTATCCTTTGACCAACATCTCCCTAATTCCTCTACTTCATGTAGATTTTCGATATTAACCCTTTGTCAGATGTATGGTTTGCAAATAATTTCTTTGATTCTGTAGGTTGTCCCTTCACTCTGTAGATTGTTTCTTCAAGCTTTTAATGTAATCCCACATGTCTACTTTTGCTTTTGTTGCCTGTGCTTTCAAAGGTCATATCCAGAAAAATCATTGCCCAGAACAATGTCTTCTAGCTTTCCCCCATGTATTTTTATAGTGGCTTTATAGTTTCTGACCTTATCTGTAGATCTTTTATCTGCTGTGACATGATTTTTGTATAAAATGTAAGATAAGGATCTAATTTTATCCGTCTGCATATGGACATCCAGTTTTCCAAGGCCAGGCAGGGACATTCCCAGAAAAAAAAATTACAGGCCAAACATACATGTAAAAATCCTCAACTAAATACTAGAAAACCAAATTCCACAGCACATTTAAAGGGTCAGTCATTCACCATGATCAAGTGGGATTCATCCTTGGGATGCAAAATTGGTTCTACACACAAATATCAATATGTGTGATACAGGCATACCTCCCAGATATTGCAGATTCAGTTTCAGGCCACCACAATAATCCAAATAAGGGAACAAAGCAACTCATACTTTTTTTCAGTTTCTCAGTACATACAAAAGTCACGTTTACACTGTACTGTTCTCTATTAAATGAGTAATAACATTATGTCTAAATAATTAATATACATACCTTAATTTAAAAATATAGTTTTAAAATGCTAACAATAAGTTTTCAGCAAATTGTAATCTTTTTTTTCTTTTTTGGGACAGAGTCAACTTCTGTCACTCAGGCTGGAGTGCAGTGGCAAAATCTCGGCTCACTGCAACCTCTGCCTCCTGGGTTCAAGCAATTCTCCTGCCTCAGTCTCCCGAGTAGCTGGGACTACAGGCACATGCCACCAAACCCAGGTAACTTTTTGTATTTTTAGTAGAGACGGGGTTTCTCTGTGTTAGCCAGGATGGTCTCGATCTCCTGACCTCATGATCCACCTGTCTCAGCCTCCCAAAGTGCTAGGATTATAGGCATGATCGTAATCTTTTTGCTGGTGAATGTCCTGCCTCAGTGGTCGATGGTTGCTGACTGATCAGGGTGGTGGCCATTGGGGGTGGGAGTGATTGTGGCAATTTCTTAAAATAGTACAACAATAAATTTTTGTCACATTGATTGACTTGACCTTTTACAAAAGATTTCCCTGTAGCATGGGATGCTGTTTGATAGCATTTTATCCAGAATAAAACTTTTTCAAAATTAGAGTCAATCCTCTCAAACCATGCCAGTGCTTTATCAACTAAACTTATATAATATTCTCAATCTTTTATTATCATCCCAACAATACTCAAAGCATCTTAATGAGGAGTGGATTCCATTTCAAGAAACCCCTTTCTTTGCTTATCTATAAGAAGCAAGGTTCATTCAAGTTTAATTATGAAATTTCAGTAATTCAGTTACATTGTCAGGCTCCACTTCTAATTTCAGTTCTCTGCTGTTTCCACTACATCTGAAGTGATTTTCTCCACTAAACTCTTGAACCCTTCAAAGTCATTCATGAGAGTTGGAATCAACTTCTTTCACACTCCTATTAATATTGCTATTTTGATCCTCTTCCATGAATTACAATGTTCTTAATAGCATCTGAAATGGTCAACATTTTCTGGAAGATTTTCAATGCACTTTGCCCATATCCATCAGAGAAATCACTCTCTATGGCAGCTATAGCCTTACAAAATTTTTTCTTAATTAATAAGACTTGAAAGTAAAAATGACTCCCTGAGCAATGGGCTGCAGAATGAATGTTGTGTTAGTATACATTAATCTCCTTGTACAACATTAATCACCTTATACATTTCCATTAGAGCTCTTTGGTGACCCAGGGCAATGTCAGTGAACAATAATACTTTCAAATACATCATTTTTTTCTGTGAAGTAGGTCTCAACAATGGGCTTAAAATATTTAGTGAACCATGCTGTAAACAAATGTGTTGTCATCCACATTTTGTTATTCCATTTATAGAACACAGGCAGAGTCAATTTATCATAATTCTTAAGGGTCTAAAATTTTTAGAATGGCAAATGAGCATTGGCTTTAACTTAAGGTCACCAACTGTGTTGCCTCTAGCAAGAGGTCAGCCTGTCCTTTGAAGCTTTGAAGCCAGCCATTTACCTTTCCTCTATAGGTATGAAAGTCTTAGATGGCACCTCTTTCAATAAAAGGCTGCTTCCTCTACTTTGAAAATCTGTTGTGTAGTGTAACCACCTTCATCAATGCTCTTAGCTAGATCTGAATAATTTGCTGCAGTTTCTGCCTAAACACTTGTTGCTTCACCTTGCATTTTTGTATTATGGAGATGGCTTCTTTTCCTAAATGTCATGAACCAAACTCTGCTAGCTTCAAACTTTTCTTCTGCAGATTCCTTACTCTCTCAGCCTTCAATGAATTGAAGAGATTTAGGATTTCTCTGGATTATACTTTGGCTTAAGGAAATACTGTGGTTGGTTTGATATCCTGTCTAGACCACTAAAACCTCCATACCAGCCGTAAGGCTGTTCCACTTTCTTATTATTCTTGTGTTCATTGGAATAGTACTCAGTTTCCTTCAAGAACTTTTTTTTTCTTTCACAACTTAACAAATATGGCAAGAGGCCTAGCTTTTGTTTTGTTTTGGCTTTTGACATGCCTTCCTCACTAATCTCAGTCATTGCTAGCTTTTGATTTAAAGTGAGAGATGCATTACCCTTCCTTTCACTTGAACATATTTGAATAACACACTGTAGGATTATTAATTGGCCTAATTTTAATATTGTCATGTCTCAGGGATCAAGGGGGACCTGAGGAGAGGTAGAGAGAGAGGAAATGGCCGGTTGGTGGAGCAGTAAGAACACACACATTTATGAATTGAGTTTGCTGACTTATTTGGATGTGATTTGTGACACTCCAAAAACATCACAGTAGTGGCAAAGATCATTGATTATGGATCACCATAACAGATGTAATAACAATAATAAAAAATTTTGAAATATTGTGAGGATTATCAACATGTGACACACAAACATAAAATAAGCACATTTTACGTTTGGAATAAATGTGCTGTTTATTGCTGGAAAAACTGTCGGAAAAATGACACTGATATACTTGCTCAACAGAAGGTTGCCATAAACGTTCAAAACAGTACAGTAACTGAAGCACAATAAAATGGAGCACAATACAATAAGCTATGCCAGTACACCGTATTAACAAAATAAAGACAAAAATTGTACAATCATCTCGATAGATACAGGAAAGGCATTTGACAAAATTTAACACTCTTTCATAATAAAACCTCTCAACAAACTGGTACAGAAGAAATGTACCTCAATACAATAAAGGGAACATAACAAGCTTAAAGTTAACATAATACTCAAGGGTGAAAAGTTTAAAGATTTTCCACCAAGATCAGAACAAGACAAGGTTGTCCACTTTTAACGCTTCTATTCGACATAGTACTAGAAGTTCTAGCCAGAGCAATTAGACAATAGAAAAAAATTAAATGTATCCAAATCAGACTCAAAGAAGTAAAATTGTGACTGTCTGCAGACAACATGATCTTATATATAGAAAAGCCCCAAAGACCTCACCAAAAATATACAAAGAACTAAAAAACAAATTCAGAATAGTTGCAGGATTAAAAATTAACATACAAAAATCAGTAGCATTTGAAATTAATGCTATTTGAAAAAGAAATCAAGAAAACAAGCCCATTTACAATAATGAAAAAAAGTAAATATTTAAAAACGAACTAAGGAGGTGAAAGTTATATACTATATGAAAAATATAAATCGTTGATGAAGGAAATTGAAGTAGACACAATTAAATGGAAAGGTATCTCCAGTTAATGGATTGGAAGAATTAATATTGTTAAAAATGTCCATACTACCCAAAGTGATCTACAGATTCAGTGCAATCCCTATCAAAATTGCGATGTCATTTTTTACAAAAATAGGGGGAAAAATCGAAAATTTATGTGAAGCCACAAAAGATGTTGAATAGTCAAAGCAATCTTGAGCAAAAACTACAAAGTTCGAAGAATCATACTATATATTTTAAAATACACTTTAAAGATACAGTGTTCAAAAGAGCATGGTTCATTACTGATTTTTAAACTACAGTCATGTACTGCATAATGATATTTTGGTCAATGACAAATCACATATATGAAGGAAGTTGTGTTAGGCTGTTCTTGCATTGCTATAAAGAAATAATTTATAAGAAAAGATGTTTAATTGGGTCATAGTTCTGCATGCTCTGCAGGAAACATCACACTGACATAGTGTGTATTACATGGCAAAAGCAGGAGCAAGAGACAAAGAGTGGGTGGGGAAGGTGCCACACACTTTAAATGACCAGATGTGGTATCGCTTAAATCTATACCACAGAGCCTAGGTAGGCAGTGGCCTATACTAGTGGTCCCCCAAATTTTTGGCACCAGGGCAAGTTTCATGGAAGACAATTTTTCTATGTTGAGTGGGGGTGAAACTGTTCCACCTCAGATCAGGCATTAGATTCTCATAAGTTGTGTGCAACCTAGATCCATCCCTTGCATGCACAGTTCACATTAGGGTTCATGCGCCTCTGAAAATCTAATGCTACAGCTGATCTAACAGGAGGTGGAGCTCAGGTGATAATGCTTGCTGGCTTGCCACTCACCCACTGCTGTGCGACTTGGTTTCTAACAGGCCTCTAACTATATGGATCTGACACTGGGAGTTGGGAACCCCTGGCCCATACTATCAGTGTTTGTGTAAGTACACTCTGTGATGTTTGCACCATGACAAAATCACCTACTGATGCATTTCTGACAATATACCCTCATCGTTAAGTGATGCATGACTGCATATGTGTGCATCTATACGTTGTTTTATTATATACCATATTTTGAACTTTTCAAAAGAGGTAAAAATTTAGAAAGTAAAACTGAAATGTAACATAAAGGATGACTGTTCCTTCAGGCTGCTACAACAAAATATCATAAATTGGGTAGCATATAAACAACAGAATTTTTTCTCACAGTTCAGGAGGCTGAGAAGTCCAAGATTAAGGTGCTGGAAGATTTGGCGTCTGCTGAAAACCCACTTTCTTGCTCCTAAACAACACCTTCGTACCGTGTATTCACATGGTGGAAGGCAAAAGGAGGCTCTCTCGGTCCTCTTTAGAAAGGCAGTCATTAATTCATCCATAACGGCTCCATTCTCATGACATAATCACCTCCCAGAGAGCCTACCTCCTGATACCATCAACTAGGGGTTTAAGATTTCAACACATGAAATTTGGGGGACTAAACATTCTGTTTATTGCAATGAGCAATAAAACTAATGCAGAAGGAAGGAAGGAAGGAAGGGAGGGAGGGAGGGAGGGAGGAGAGGGGGGGAAGAGAGGGAAGAAGAGAAAGAGAAAAGAAAGAAAAAGATTTTAAAAGGTTAGCTTTAAAAAACATTGATTTTCATTTACGAAGAAAAGAAGAACTTTAACATCACTTCCGCAAAATCTTTGCCATTTTGTTGTCATTATTATTGTTTGTTGTTGTTATTAGTTTATATAAGCTATGTATTATATTATAAATTGCTTTGGTACTTTGAGAAAAGTCAGTGCTCTTTCTCTTTTTCAGCTGTGTTATATATATGCTTGATATTGCCAGTGGGGAACACTAGTTTATATAACCAGCCTGGAGCCAATTCCAGGATAATTATTCCAAAGGTCAGAAAGAATCAATGCACAATTGCTGAGCTTCCCAGGCTTCTGATACGCTAGCTGGACATTTTATGTTCTTGTCTGTTTTGGTTTTCTTCTAATTTTTTATTCTTGTTTATTATAGGAAATAAATGCCAAATAACCTGAGTATGTTAGCTAAGTAACTGGTATGGTGTAATTTAGCATGGCTTTATGTAGAAAGCATCCAGCTACAGAGAGAGACCTGTAACATACAACAAAATGTGAGGGTTCATCAATGCTGCAATAGAAGATAACCCAAGATTGGATGCCTAACAGTGATGTAAGGGGGTTGACAGAGTAAATGTATTTTTACAAGACAACCTTGGGAGAAACAAAGAATCAAAAACACCGGGACCTTGAGAGTTCATCTTCTGACATACAGAGTTTAGAGACTAAAACCAGAAAAGCACAATGTGTATGTGTGTGTGGGTGTTTTAGGCTATACTATGAAATCTCTACGGTGGGAGGTAGACTTATAATATTCTGTGGTAAAAGAAGCCCTAGATCACATGAATCTCTTTCCTATGATTAAAATGAACTGATTGCATCGATAAAATATTTCCGAAGCTTATCAGAAATGTTCTAGTTATTGTCAGAAGTATTCTAGTTGTTGTGGAGTTGCCCTTGCCCTCTCCACCAAGGCCACTGCAAAGACCCTTGCAATGTGTACAATCCAAAGTTCTAGTGGTGCTATAATAAATGTAGTAAATGTCAAGCAAGAGGGGCCCACTGCCTGAGGCATTAGGAGCCAATGCTATGATGCTGGGGTTTTAAGACAAGAAAAACTCCTTATTGCTAATTGACTAACAAGGAGAAAGGAGTTCAGCTCAAATCCATCTACCCATGCAAGTTCTAAGGCATTAATTATATTAGAAAAGATTTAGAAGGTAGATTCTGGAATTAGCAGGTGACTAATGGAAGGAAAAGGGAGGTCAGGAAAGTCCTCAGATATGCACAGTTATCTCTTCATGCCCTCTCATAGTTCCCACATGCAAATTTGCAGTGAGTTGGTATAAAACAAATGGTGAAAATTTAAGCTGTGCTCTCTGCAAGCTGGTTCTGTGCAGACTCTAGTTGGTCATATTAGTTCTAACTGATTTCAGTCAGTTTTGTTATCTTACAAGTGAGGGCCTTTCAGTGTTTCGGCAAGTTGTTTCTTTTCCTACTTGTCACCCTGCAAACGTAAGAATATTTGTTAGTTGATGGTTTCTGTAACTCTTTGAGGCATTGATTTAGAATCTTGATTTGTCATGCAAATGATATTTTCTGGAATTGTGCAAAGTGGTGGTTCTGGGCCCCTGAACTCTATCTTATAAAGCATAATAAATAAGAAATGTCCAGAAATGTCCAAGTTCTAAGCTGTGGTTGAAACTCAAGATACATTACTTCCCTTACCTGTCCTACATAATAATTTCATTGCTTTCTTCTCTTAAATACACCTTAAGCTCAAATCCTACAGAACACTATGTGTTCCACAAAGTGTGATGGGAACTTCTATAAATCAAATTGAGTTCCCTCAAACTCATGCTGAAGCCCTGACCCTCATGTGACTATGTTGACGATGGGGCCTTTAGGGAGGTGATTAAGGCTAAATGAGGTCATAGGATGACCCTGCATCCAATAGAATTGTTTTTACAAAAGAGGAAGAGCTCTCTCCCTGACTGCAGGAACAGAGACCATCTAAGCACACAATGACTGCCTACCAGCCAGTAGAAGAGGACTCAGGATGAAATGTATCTTGCCAGGGCCTTGAACTTGGCCTTCTCAGCCTCCAGAACAGTGAGAAATAAATGTCTGTTCTTTAAGCTATCCACTCTATAGTATTTTGTTACGGAACCCTGAGAAGGCTAATATATATATAAAGAGCTTTTGATTCCAAAATTTTGCAGATATTTTTATATCTACTTAGATTACTATCCTTCCTGTCCTTATCTATGTAAAACTTCACAATACATATCTTTTGCATCTTTAAAAACTGTCTTAGATGACCTTTCTTCTATAAATGTCTTTCCTGATCTTTGAGTTGAAAGTGATCCCACTAGCAGCTAAAACTAGTAATATGTTTTCACCATTTGTGCCTTATGGATTACGACTTGGCACAGAATACAGCTGCAAAATTGCTTATCACCTTTATAAATGTTAAGATCCTTATGTATCTCAATATTCCTTAAAATTCCTAACACCTCATAGTTATTTCATAAATGTTGTCTTGAATTAAGTTGAATTGAGAAAGATGTCATAGAGCAAAGGGGATCTATTTATTTTATTTTATTTTTTGAGACAAAATCTCACTCTGTTCCCCACACTGAAGTACAGTAACACAATCATGGCTTATTATAGCTTCAACCTTCCAGGTTCACGTGATCTTCCCTCCTCGGCCTCTTCAGTAGTTGAGATCGGAGGCACATGCCATCACAACCATCTAATTTTTAATTTATTTTATTTTATTTTATTTTGTAGAGATGAGGTCTCCCTAGTTTTTAACACCTAGGTTCAAGGGACCCTCCTGCCTTACCCTCCCAAATTGCTGGCATTACAGGTGTGAGCCACCACCCCCAGTCAGAGATAGGACTTGAAACAGAATTTGAAAAAGAGTAGTCTTTTTTTTTTTTTTTTTTTTTTGAGACGCAGTCTTGCTCTGTTGCCAGGCTGGAGTGCAGTGGCACGATCTCGGCTCACTGCAACCTCCGCCTCCTGGGTTCAAGCAATTCTTCCGCCTCAGCCTCCCGAGTAGCTGGGACCACAGGCACATGCCACCATGCCCAGCTAATTTTTGTATTTTTAGTAGAGATGGGGTTTCATTATGTTGGCCAGGATGGTCTCGATCTCTTGACCTTGTGATCCGCCCACCTCAGCCTCCCAAAGTGCTGGGATTACAGGCGTGAGCCACCGCGCCCGGCCAGAAGAGTAGTCTTAGAATAAATAAAAGGGAGGGTGAAGGGCAACGATTCCAGAGGTAGAGACATATATAAAAGCAACCCAAAAATTCACTGAGTAATGGAAAATTGGTATTCAAAGAATAGTAAGAAGAGTACATAAAACAGAAAAATAAACACAAGAAAGTCTTAACACATAAGAGAACATGCTGTCTGCTAAGCTTGAGTAAGATTATGCAGAGCCTCAAAGGATGAGTGTAATAGATGTGCTTTTATTTAAAAAGAGAAACTATTGAAGATTTTTGAGCAAAGGAAACTGGTATGTTTATTTGTGTTTTAAAAAGATTCCTTTGATAGCTTTGTACTGTATAGATTGTGTGGCTGAAAAAGACCAAAAGCATGGAGATGAGTTAACAAATATTATAGAGGTCTAGATGAAGGCTGACAAGGGCCTGTGCTGTGATAATAACAACGAAAATATAAAAACGAGGAGAAAATGAAAGATAATTCAAAGGAATTAGATACAGCTTTAATACAGGGAAGTAAGTCACAGGATTGATTTCGAAAAAATAGTGATACAAAGTGAAATGATGTACTTAGAAAGAATGTGTTTGCAGGGGGAGCTGTTTAGAAAGATAAAATAATTGGCTTAGTTTTAAATATATCGAGTCTGAGCTGCCATTAGAATAAAAAAAAAATGCAGGTGGGTGATATTTAGATTAGAGATATACAGTAGGGCTCTAATGCAATTAAGAAAGGTTTTTTGGAGATAGTGAGCTAAAGAAATCATCAATGAGAGGTTGTAATTTAAGTTCATGAATAAATTTATTTCATCAAGAGAACAAAGTACATAAGGAATGGAAATCATATTTATGAGTTAAGGTGACAGAGTAAACAGTGCCTAATATGATTGGAGTAATAAGAAAATAAATATTATAGAAGTCTAGAATATCTGTAAATGCAACGACTAGAAAACGTCATGATTCACACACCTCAATAGAAGAACATTGAAAGTAAGAAGAAGAAAAATAACCTAGAAAAAATAAGATCTATGAAAAAAAGATGGTAAAAGCACATACAGCTAAATCTGAACACATTGCTATTTTTTTGTCAAATAAAACCAGTTTAATATGTTTGATTTAAGTTTTAAACCATCTATCTCCTCTAATGTATCAGTGTTAAATATAGAATGTACATAGATTTTAGACTACTTCCTATGATTCTCTTTTCATTTTTTTCCTTTTTTTTAAAAATATTTTTATTTTTTAGAGATGGGGTTTCACCATGTTGGCCAGGTTGGTCTTGAACTCCTGACCTAGTGATCCACCCATCTCAGCCTCCCAAAGTGCTGGAATTAAGGTATGAACCAGCACGCCCAGCCTGTTTTTTATTTTTTTAATTATACTTTAAGTTCTGGGGTGCATATGCAGATCGTGCAGGATTGTTACACAGGTATACACATGCCATGGTGGTTTGCTGCATCCATCCCCCTGTCCCCTATATTAGGTATTTCTCCTAATGTTATCTCTTCCCAACCCTCCCCACATGTCTATTAATAGTAATTGTATTAACAATAATAAGTTTAATATTTTAAACTTAAATTGAATATCATATTTGAGAAACCATAGGAAGGAATTATGTTTAGAGAAATTGTAGGGAGTTTAATACACACATTTATTTACCTTGCTTAGGAAAAGAATATAGATCCTAATTATCATTACACTTTGTTAACATTATAACTGATTAACTTTGTTAACAAGGCCTTACAACTTCAAATTAACAGGAAAACAGAAAGAAACTAAACAAAAGCCAATGAAGTTAACAGAACAATAATGAGAAAAAAAGAAGCTGCTATCATGGAAATATCTAAAAAACACTGTGATCAGTGAAAAATAAAACCAAATTGTAATATATTAATTACCATATGATACCAATTCTGCAAAGTTTTTAGTCTAAGCAGTGCAAAATTATATAATATTTATAAATACATGATATACACACATACAAACATGTATATGCTCACAGTTGGTTTATACATATATACAGTGTTTTGTTTGTCTTTTATGTATGTATGTCCTTTAAAGATATACATTAAATACACAGAATGTATTGTCAGTTGTCAGGTAAACCTGACTCGGGATGCTGGCAAAGGGAAGTAACATTAATTTTTTAATTTTTAAATCAACTTTTAATATATTTGTACATTTTATTTTTTTAAACAGACAAAATGATTTGGACAAAATATTGGCCATGTTTAAAATATTTGATTTTGGGAGGTGGCCACACAAGTATTTGCTATATTACTGGTTGCATCAATAAACCGATCTGCATGTTTAGAAGCAGTCCACACTAAAACAGAGGAGAACGAAAAATGCACATGGTTTGAACATCACCAATTTTTTTTTTTTGACAGTCTTGCTCTGGTCACCCAGGCTGGAGTACAGTGGTGCAATCTCAGCTCACTGCAACCTCCACCTCCCCAGTTCAAGTGATTCTCCTGCCTCAGCCTCCCAGGTCGATGGGACTACAGTCCCGCTATCATATCCAACTAATTTTTGTATTTTTAGTGGGGACAGGGTTTCACTATATTGGCCAGACTGGTCTTGAACTCCTCGCCTCAAATGATCCACCTGCCTCAGCCTCCCAAAGTTCTGGGATTACAGGTGTGAGCCACTGCACTTGATCCAAATTTTTCTAACAAGCACGTCACATTCTGATGTAAATGGTGAGCTGTAAGGAGACATTGAGTTTTCCAGAATCCAGATCCTCAGAAAATAAAATAAAGAGACATTGGGTCAAAAGAAGCAACTCTGGCAAGAAGAAAAAGGACACTGGTTATGTTGGGAGCACATCAGGCCATGGAGCAAAACCTCTTTCCGTAAAGTAAAGTGAGACAAGAGAGGGTAAGGGAAGGTGAAGAAGAAAGGAGACGCATGGACTACTTTGTCAGTAAATGCCATTTGACCAAAAAAGGATGAGGGAGTTTGGCAATTCGGGTAGTCTCAGTTCTACTGTAGCAATAATCTGTGCAGAGGGAGAAAATCATATTAAAATAGTGTAATTGACCATTAGCAATTTTATTGTCCTGTAGTAGCACACAAGTTCTCTAAACCATTAAAGTACTTCATTACCAAGTGTCCCTCATAGTTACTCCTCAACTACACATGTCTCACCTCATAAATCTACTAAATAGATTTTCAGGGGGGAAAAAAATATCTTGTTACATTGCTTTCTCTTAAAATTCTGTGGCTGCAGTCTCATTTTTCTAGAAACTTAAATGCATAGTGGTTCAAGAAAGCTGTCCATATTCTCTAATGATTGTATAAGGTGTGAGATGAACATGTCTAAGGAAGAGACTTTCACCTTTGAAGAGAATAAAAGGATTTATTTAGTAAGAGACAAACTTGCCTGTGTTGAAAGCTATTGCCCTCAATATTAAGGAACAAGAATGAGAGATTTAAGTCTTTGATAAGGTGTGAGTCTTTGTGCCTGGAAAGTATATATAAAGAATGCTTCACTTTATTTCTAGGAAAACTAAAAAAAAAAAAAAGATAAAGTCAAAATAAAATTTCTTTCAAAAGAAAGCAACCTTTTAACATAAAATGAATAGGGTCATTTTAACAGCACCCATAAAAGCCAGCATCTGGGCTCTATTGTTTTACACATTTCTAGCCTTTGAAATTTAATCCCAAATCTAAATCTTCCCACTGGTACTGACCACCTACCTCCCAAGCTTTGATTATTGCAGTGTTTATATTCAATCAAAGTTGTAGTCTCATTAGAAAAGCCCAGAAACATATCAAGTCCCAGTTAATAGTGTAATTTAGATATTATCTTCAAAGATATTTAAGTCGCCTAATCATCCCAAAAAAATCTAATCATCCCACTAAAAATTTTTAAGGTAATTAATATTACCATGCTACAACTCCTGAAGAACAGTATAGATTCCATGACATTATGAAATACATTAACATTTTTAAAGCAAAATTATCAGCTGTATCTAAAAGTAAGAAATATAGACAGCAGTATGGGCAAGATAATTTGTCATCATTTCTAATTAATAGCTTAATTATCACTGACAGTCTGTTGGCAGAGGGAAATCAGTAGTCTGAAAGATAAAACACCTTTGCAAATCACAACACTGGTTTTTATTGCCAGAAGAGTCCGTAAGTTAGAAAAATCCACCTTACTAAGTGGAAAAGGATCTGAACAAAACTAGTTTTCACTACATGGATGGTATGGATAATGTATGAGCAAATCAATATTCAATGCTTCTTTGTCCCATAAGCATGTTCAATATTGTCTAACTATGTTCCAGAACAAGGTATAGACTTGCTCCCAACATGTGTAAATTAGTGTGACTTAAACAGTAAATGTATAAAGCCTGAACTCTGAAAGCTTTTTTAATTCCAGTGTGAACTAGTAACATGCTGAACATGTGAAAACCTTAAGACCCACCAAAACCTGTTCTGGATGTTCAATATATCTTCTATAAGTTTCATACATTTTTGCACCTATTAGGTGTCAAAGAGGTCAGAACATGAAAAATGTCATGGCTCCTGAATGTAACAATTGGTAAGTAGAATGAGAAAGGATTATCTAACTATCATTCCTTTGCATTCCATATGCCATTCGGATTCTCTAGAAAAATGCTTTCAGCTGCTGTTCTCAGAGATGCCTGCAGTACTCACAGGAAGAAGGCCTCACCTCTTCTCCCATCCATCAGGGATTGAAAGCGGTCATCTGCCTGGTGAAATAAGAAATGCAAGTGTAAAAGACAGCCAGAAAACAATTCCAAGGCATACTAGGGGAAAGAAACTTAATCCAGGGATGAGGTTACTAAAAAATGACTAATTTTTTACACTAGGTGTAAAAATATATACTATGGAAGAGGTTAATAAAATTGCAAACACCTTTGCAGAACCTGGACATTTTGAAATATTCAAATATAAATTCATCCTATAAATGACCAAGATTGAATCTCATGATTACAAAAGTATTTATTATACAACTTTTATACAATGAACACTTTAAAAATAATATCCCATTTCATCATCGTAATTGTGAGAGATCTATTATTACTTTACAGATGAAAATAAAGTAATAGGAAATTCTAGTGGTTTAACACTTTTTTTTCAATACAGAACCTCACTTCGTCATCCAGACTGGTGTGCAGTGTTGCCATCTCAGCTCACTGCAGCCTCTGCCTCCTGGGTTCAAGTGATTCTCCTGCCTCAGCCTCCAGAGTAGATGGGATTACAGGCACGCGCCACCATGCCCAGCTATTTTTTTGTATTTTTAGTAGAGATGCGTTTTCGCCATGTTGGCCAGGCTGGTCTTGGATTTCTGGCTGCAAGTGATCCACCTATCTAGCTTCAAAAAGTGCTGGGATTTACAGGCGTGTGCCACCACACTGGGCCAGTTAAACACTGTTAAGTCATACTTTTAAGTATCTGAATCTAGTTCCAGAAAAGTCATAATTCATTTCTTTCCTTTTATACTATGTACCTTTTTTTTTTCTTTTTAGTGTTTAAAATGGGAACTCAGGGAATATTAACTTGCCTCAAATGCAGGATTATCATCCCAACAAAAGAAATGGAAAAAGTTGTCCCTAACTCTTGGATTACATGTTCATGAAACTCATTAAAATTCTTGTCATTTTATAAACAATTGAGGAAAATTTTTACTAATAATTATATCAATACAATTTTATTTAATAATTTATTATTGTGATTAAAATATCTTCAATACATTATTTTATGTAAGAGTAATTTGACAGTTTTAATTTATGAACAACACAATTCTTTAATATGTCTACCAAAGAATAAGAACAAATGTAACTTCCTTGAGTTATTTAATCCATGAATACTAACATAAGTAAGTTAGCTACATAGCCATTAAAATACACTGAAATTTAGAAAAGTGGCCAGGCGCGGTGGCTCACGCCTATAATCCCAGCACTTTGGGAGGCAGTGGCAGGTGGATCACCTGAGGTCAGGAGTTCAAGACCGACCTGGCCAACATGGGAAAACCCCATCTCTACTGAAAATACAAAAATTAGCTGGGCATGGTGGTGTGTGCCTGTAATCCCATTTACTGGGGAGGCTGAGGCAGGAGAATTGCTTGAACCTAGGAGACAAAGGTTGCAGTGAGCCAAGATTGTGCCACTGCACTCCAGTGTGGGCAACACAGCAAGACTCCCTCTCAAATTTAAAAAATATTTTTAAAAACCCCATAAAATGAAATATACTAAAATTTAGAGAAGCTTTCTCAGGATTCTTACTTAATAAGACTCTTGCCAGAAGAGCTAAATCTAGTGATTTTCTGACCCAGCCCCAAAAGCATGGGCAAAATTATTGGGCTTATGTTTTCTTGTATAGTAAATGTGTTACTGCCTCTTTAAGTACAGTTCCTTCTCCTCATATTTTAGGTCTATCTCTCAAGACTATACAGCACAGAGCAAATAACTTATCATTTCTCTGCCTCGATTTCCTCCTATAAAAAGAGAAGATAATACCACTATGACTTACTTATTGGAGACATTAAATGACATAATTTATTAACATTCTTGGCAGAAACCTGGATGTGCTTGCTGGTGTTTCTGTGGTTGCTGTTTCATTATTTTGCTCTTAGTAAAATTGCATGGAAAGTGGAGAGTGAGGAATTAACAGAACAGTATAGCATATGCTGAACATAAAATCTCCGGAGCCTTATGTGTGGGTTTGAATCTTGTCTCTTCTGCATAGACACTTAGAGGCTGGGTAAACTTGGACAAGCCACTTAACCACTGTGCCTTATTTCACTCATCTGTAGAATGGATACAATAATAATAATATCATTCTCATAGGAATGTAATGAAGATTAAAGAAATTTATATATGCAAATGATATGGCAACTACTATAAAATTCTAGCTATTAGTTTTATCAACGAGCTTTATAAATTGCTTAACTGCTAACATTAACATGATGTATTGAATTAAATTGAGTTAGTTGAGGTGTTCTTCAGTCTAACTGATCAGTGGCTAATACACTAGTGTCAAACATATAAATAATAATACTATTAAGCTTTTTTTTAACAGTGCTGATGCACCACTGCGCTAAATAAACATGTCCAGCAGTGATGAATTATCCTAGTAAGTAGTTTATTTTATTTCCCCTGGAAGACTCTTGTCTCCGAGTAATCTATTTTTTATTTGTTTGCTCTTTTAATTGCCAGCCTATTTATATTTGACTTGCAAATCTGTGTTTTCTCACACCAAGTACCATATTTTCCTACAAATATTTATTAACAACCTACTATATACCGAACACAGATATAACTGACAAACACTTCTCTAAAATATCTCACAGTCTAGAAGGGAAGACTAGGAAGTAAAAGGATGCAGCTGGCATTTCTGGGCTGTGATAGAAGACTGCTTAGCTACAGTGCTGTGAGACAGGAGAAGAGACTCCTCTAAGTGGAATTCAGTGCCATCAATATCTAACATAGAAATAGAGCAACACATTTGGTAAACGATTACAACCAGACAGATATAAAAACAAAACCCAATTCTTAACAAAAGACACATTACTTAGAAGGCACTTTCCTAGTCATGAACATAAACAATATAAATCTGAATAAATGAGTCCTTATTAGTCTCAGAGGTTAAAAGAATAGAATATAGTAAACATCATATATCGGATGTAACAGAGAAGTAAGTAACTGTCCACTCTCCCCATAATTTATTTTAATTTAAAGCCAACATTTACATATAAGAAGGAATATCTTCATATTTCTTAAACAAATATTTCTGTTTCCTTCTCAGAAAATATGTCCTCGTCCCTGTCTGGTGAGGTCACATTACACGGTGAGGTCATATTGCCCAGTGGAGAAGAACACAGAAGCTGGAACCAGAGAACTTCGTTTCCCTTCTCGGCTCCACTGTGTTTAATTTTGGACAAGTCACATAACCACTCTCTGCCTCAGTTGCCTCATCTGTTAAGTGGGATAAAAATAGCACTTATCTCAAGGTTGTTCTTGATAATTAAATTAATAAATATATGTTAAGCAGTGTTTGGACACATAATAAGTACTCTACAACTGGGAGTGATTGTAAACATCGTCATTAGTACTGTTAGTTTTTATCCTCTGAGTATAAAGCAACTGCTTAGGCCATAAACATCTCTTTCTCTTTAATCTCACATCACATATTGCTTCAGCATGACCATGTCCTTTAAAATCCACCCCCATCTGTTGAATGACAGCCACCATTGTCATTTGCTTGGACAACGGCAATGGGCTCCCAACCACTTGTCTACTTCCATGTGGGCTTCTCACAGTCGATCTTCTCACAGCAGCCAGAGTGATCTTTTTAAAAACTGAGTTCCAGCCGGGTGCAGGGGCTCACGCCTGTAATCCCAGCACCTTGGGAGGCCGAGGTTGGTGGATCACCTGAGGTCAGGAGTTCGAGACCCACCTGGCCAACATGGTGAAACCCTGTCTCTACTAAAAATACAAAAATTAGCCAGGCATGGTGGCAGGCATCTTGTAATCCCAGCTATCAGGGAGGCTGAGACAGGAGAATTCCTTGAACCCGATAGGCAGAGTTTTTGTGAGCCTAGATCATACCATCGCACCCCAGCCTGGGCAACAGAGTGAGACTCTGTCTCAAAAATAAATAAATAATTAATTAATTGAAAATAAAAGTTCTGTCTTATCACTTGCCTGCTTAAGCAGTAGTGGCTGCTATCCTGCTGCAAATCACTATACTTGTCCCAGTAAAGAATTGGTGGGAGAGTAAATTAATTCAACCGTTGTGGAAGACAGTGGGGTGATTTCTCAAGGATCTAGAATTAGAAATACCATTTGACCCAGCAATCCCATTACTGGGTATATACCCAAAGGATTACAAATTATTCTATTATAAAGACACATACACACATATGTTTACTGCAGCACTATTCACAATAGCAAAGACTTGGAATCAATCCAAATGCCCATCAATGATAGACTAGATAAAGAAAATGTGGCACATATACACCATGGAATACTATGCAGCCATAAAAAAGGATGAGTTCATGTCCTTTGTAGTGACATGGATGAAGCTGGAAACCATCATTCTCAGCAAACTGGCACAAGAACAGAAAACCTAACACAGCATATTATCACTCATAAGTGAGTATTGAACAATGAGAACACATGGAGTCAGGGAGCAGAACATCACACACAGAGCCCTGGGAGGTGGAGGGCTGGGGAGGAATAGCAAGGGGTGGGGGGTTAGGGGAGGGATAGCATTAGGAGAAATACCTAATGTAGATGACGGGGCAATGGATGCAGCAAACCATCACCACGGCACGTGTATACCTATGTAACAAACCTTCATGATCTGCACATGTCCCCCCAACTTAAAGTATAATAAATTTTTTTTAAAAAAGAAGAATCAGAGATCTTCCAAACTGAGGTTACTTGTTTATTTCAAAAATGAGAAACGGAGTCTTGGAGCTGGCAAGAGGCTTCCTGAGTGGCATGTCACATATGAACCCCAGAACTGTGACTAGGCCTGAATCCAATGCTGTTTGTTTTATTCTAACCACTTAATAGAGTACACGTTCTCCTTTTCATCAGGATAAATGAAAAGCAATCTTTTGGAAATCAGAGATTAGTAGAGAGGAAATGTAATGTAAGCCTCCATGTTCCAGCTGTTTTTTCTATGAAAGAACAGCAATGCAGAGGCCAGATAAGAGTCATAGATAGCTCAGGTGTTGTTACTGCACGTTCCCTGATGGTGCCAATTTTGTATCATCAGATAGTTACAAAGGTAGCTGCTAAATCAATTACCACATTGAAGGAATTTAACAGAAGGAATTTCAATGCATCATTTTAATCATTCATCTCATTGCACAGTAAATTCCACTTCCTATTTCTAATATTTTTCTTCCAATGATAGTTATCTATAACCACAATGAAATTAGTCTGCATCTCTAAAGATGTAAATTTTTACTTATTTTTGGTTCTCTAGATATGCCATAAATTTTTATCTAAATGTTTTCAATATTCAAGTCCTATTACCTTATCAATTATCGTATATTCTGAAAGATTTAATTATAAAATCAGATTCTATGTTTAAATTTTCTGTTCTAAGTATCATTCACATTAATCAAGTCAGTTATTCTTCAAATTCTTTAATGTGGAGTTTACCAAGATGAGTAAGATGTGTTCTCCATCCTCTAAAGTTTAATCACAAAAATATACGATGTGTACAGAGTTAACTAAGGAGAGCATGATTAATTCTTCCAGAAAAAGAGAGACAGTCTCCAAAGAGGAAAATAAGGCATCGACACAATTGCTAAAACATCGTGCATTGACTTTCTAGTCATATCTGCAATGCTATTTTAGTACCCGTGATGAAGAGAGAATATTAATACATGCTACTGAACAGATTTCGTGCTTTTTCTGTTGCTGTTGTCAGGAGTATAAAGTATTGTTACAGTAAGTTATGTAATTGTAACCTTTTCCTTTGCACCAAAAGGACACTGTCGTTTGGGCCTGGGTGGGTGATAACCACCAAATGACACAAATGTCTGAGATTTGAGATATGATACTTTTTCCCAAAGCCAGGCAGATGGGCTCATGTGAGAACTGAAAAGTTCATGCCAATAATTTTCTTTCACCCTTCAAACTTAGGTTAATTTTGGAAAATGTTCAACCCAGGGATTCTAGAGCTCGTTAAGAGGCAAGGCCAACATGTGAGTTGAAAATCACTGTCTTAAGAATTGCACAAGCATCAGCAAGAAAATAACATCAATCAGAAATGAAAATTAATCCATTTTTAAATATGTTAGAAATCGTTATGTATAATTACCTTAAAGCAGAGATTAATAATGTATTATCCTGGTGGAAGCAGAGGAAATCTATGATTAATCATATCTTTTACTGTGGATTCCAGAATCTTTCTGAAAAAAACATGAGTATCCACTATGTGCTTGCTTTTCCACACAAATCAATTAATATGTTTTAATGGAAATTATGGGCATAATTAATAAATCAATAATACATTTATTTATTTATTTACTCATCAAATATTACTGTATGTCTATTATATCCTAGGCATTATTCTAGATCTTGGGAAAGTAACAGTGAACAAAATACACACAAATCCTTTTCCTCATGAAGTTCACATTCTAGTGGGGAAGACAGAGGATGAACAAAACTTTCAGTAAAGTATGTAGAATATTCAACAGTAGGAAGGGCTGAAAAATAAAATCAAATAGGGTAGCACTAGGAGTAATTGGAAGAAGGATATAATTTTCAGACAAAGGATACAGGACAATTTTCAGTGATGAGCTGTCACTTTACTAAGATCTGAAAGAAGTAAAGGAATGGCATGACGCAGTTGCTCATACCTGTAATCCCAGCACTTTGAGAGGCTGAGGTGGGAGGATTGCTTGAGGCCAGGAGTTCAAGGCCAGCCTGGGCAATATGGCTAGATCCCATCTCTACAATATATTTTGTTAATTATCTGGGCATGGTGGCCCAGGCCTGTCCTCTCAGCTTGGGAGGCAGAGTGGGAGAATTGCTTGAGCTTAGGAGCTTGAGGCTGCAGTTAGCCATTTTCATACCACTGCCCTCTAGCCTGGGCAACAGAGCAAGACTTTTTTTATCAAAAAATAGAAAAGAGGCCGGGCATCGTGGCACATGCCTGTAATCCCAGCACTTTGGGAGACTGAGGTGGGTGGATCACCTGAGGTCAGGAGTTTGAGACCAGCCTGGCCAACATGGCAAAACCCCGTCTCTGCTAAAAATACAAAAATTAGCTGGGCATGGTGGTGCATGCCTGTAGTCCCAGCTACTCGGGAGGCTGAGGCAGAAGAATCACTTGAATCTGGGAGGCAAAGGTTGCAGTGAGCCAAGACCGTGCCACTGCACTCCAGCCCGGGTGGCAGAGTGAGACTCTGTCAGAAGGAAGGAAAGAAGAAGAGAAAGAGAGAGAGAAAGAAAGAGAGAGAAGGGAGGGAGGGAGAAAAAGAAGAGAGAAAGAGGAAAGGAAAGAGAGAGAGAAAGAAAGAAAGAAGGAAGGAAGGAAGGAAGGAAGAGAAAGACAAGGAGAGAAAGAAAGACACATTTAGGGAATTGCAAAATGCAGTGGAAAGTTTTAAAAATAGACTAGATCAAGTAGGAAGAAAGACTTTCAGAGCTGGAAGGCAGGGGTTTTGAAATAATGCAGTAAGACAAAAATAAAAAAGAATTTTTAAAAAATGATCAAAGACTCTAAGAAATATGAGATTATGTAAA
>CAUYLG010010897.1:0-112279 GCA_963573385.1 Cacajao melanocephalus | reverse complement strand
CACCTGTCGTCTTTGTAATTGCTGACTTTCAGATTGGGTCTGAGTGGACATCCGGCTTGTTGGTGATGAAGTTTTTTCTGTTTCTTAGTTTTCCTTCGGCGGACGCCCTTTCCCCACAGAGCTAGGCCTTCCTGGGTTCAGTTGTGCTTACTGTGAAACTCTCAGTCCTCACTGCTTCCAATTGCTGTTCTCCTTGTGGGGATGGGACCAGCTGAGCCCGACTCAGGGGGCACCCAGTCGCATATACTCCGCACTGAGATGCGCTGCGCCATGCTGGGGCACAGCTAAAGCAGCTGTGCCGGCCAAAAGAGTCACGCTGGCAACCCGTGTGGCTCCTCCGCCGGGAAATTCCCAGTTTGTGTTCCACAGAAATTTATCTGAAATTGCGGCGTCCACTCGCTCTCTGTGCTTTCACTGGGAGCTACAATCCTGAGCTGTTGTTAATTGGCCATCTTGGATCTCTCGGCCCGGTGATGAAGTTTTTTCCTGTTTCTTAGTTTTCCTTTGGCGGACGTCCCTTCCCCGCACAGCTGGACCTTCCCGGTTCAGCTGTGCTTACTGTGAAATTCTCAGTCCTCAGCGCTTCCAATTGCTGTTCTCCTTGTGGGGTTGGGACCAGCCGAGCTGGACTCAAAGGACACCCCGTCCCGTATACTCCGCGCTGAGAAGCGCCGTGCTGGGGCGCCGGCAAAACAGCCGTGCTGGCCAAAAAAGTCGTGCTGCAGACCCGTGTGGCTCCTCCGCCGGGAATCTCCCAGTCTGTGGGCAACAAAAATTCATCTGAAAGTGCGGCGCCCACTCGCTCTCTGCGCTTTCACTGGGAGCTACAATCCTGAGCTGTTGTTAATCGGCCATCTTGGATCTCTCCCCCTCATTCCAAAACCCATTTATAATTAAAAAAAATACTACTACCAAACTGGAAACAGAAAATAACTGTTAATTTCCAGAAACTAACAGCTTACTCACTAATGAAACATTTACATTCCAGTAATAGTTAAATAAAAGCCATGTGACTCCCATGTCACTGCTCAGTCCAACACTGAGTTGGATTAGCCAGAACAAGAAACACAGTAAATATGAGCATAAAGATTGTAAGGGAAGAGATCAAACTGTCATTATCAACAAAATGCATAAGATGATTTCAGCAAGGTGTCTAGATACACGTTCATTTTATTCAATCAATCACATTTCTATAAAGAGCAATGATTAGAAAATATTTCTTTAAAAATATGTCATTTACTATAATCCTAACATATAGGGAGGCTGAGGTGGAAGGATCATGTGAGCCCACGAGTTTAAAAGTAGCCTGGGCAATATAGTGAGACTCCATCTCTATAAAAAACAATAATAATAATATATACCATTTATAAAACAACAAAAATAGAAAATATCATGTAATAAATCTTACTACAATTTTTCAAGAATTCCTTAGGAATTGTTGCTCTCATACCTTAACTCTGTGTATGTATGTGTGTGTACATATAAACACACACGTTTATGTATACATACAAAGGCACCATTTCCTGTTGTAATGATGTTGAGATTTTGATTCTATCTAATTTAGTTTATAAAACCAATCTTATTTCAATCAAAACCCCAATAGAATTTTTTTGGTGCATAACAATTCATTCCAAAATTCACATGATAGGAAAAAAGCCAACACAATTTTAAAGATCAGGGTGGTGGGACTTAGATTTTCAGACATGAATTTTTAAATTTTTAATGTAAAATTATATCAGTAAGTGAGAGAGTGGTAATCAGTATAGGGAGATCAATGAAACTAGAGTAGAAAATCCAGACTCTTACCTCTGCACATGTGGACATTTGATTTAAGACAGAGGGAGCAATAGGGATCAGCAAGTACATTATTTTAGAAAATGCCAGCTGCTGTACCAGATAAACACCGCAATACTTTCTAACACAAGAGAAGTTTACTTCTACCACATAAGAGTCCCTGATTGCCACATGCCTCTTCTGAAAGCTATAATTCAAGAACCTGAGCTGTCTTAGTTTTAGTCTTAAGCTGCTACAACAAAAACTGTAAATAACAGAAATCAAGTTCTCATATTTCTGAAGGCTGGAAAGTCCAAGAGCGATGTGCCAGTAGATTCGGTGTCTGGCTAAGGCCTGCTCCTCATAGATGGCACCTTCTTGCTGTGTCCTCACATGGTGGAAGGGGTAAGGCAGCTCTCTGGGGCCTCCTTTATAAAAGCTTTAATTTCATTCATGAGGGCTCCACCTCCATGATATAATTACCTCCCACAGGCCCCGCCTACTAACACCATCATCTTGGAGGTTAGAATTTAAACCTACGCATTTTGAGTAGACACAAAGATTCAGACCATAGCACGTGCTTTCAGCCTTGTGGTTCTAGTGCTTTCCACTATGGTGTCCCTGTTCACTTGACCCACCAACTCATGCTAATGGAAGAGAAGTGTGGGGTTCCCCTCTCAGAAACCTCCTATTCGGCCAGCCTTGGAAGTGTCCATTGCATGCTCCTCATTTTCTACTGTCTAGAACTCAGTCATATGGCACATCACACTCCAAGGGTCACTAGGGGGAAGAAGTTAAGCTTGCTTCTGAAGAAGAGAAGTCAGATTTAATGGTAGTTTATTTGTCACCACCATAATTGGGAAATGATGGACTGTTTGATGAATAGTGCAGGAAAATTGCTTTCACTTCCAGAATAAGAGAGAATTAGAAATCCACCTCACATCATTCATAAAAGTGTACTCTAAGTGGATTAAATATTGCAGTATAAAAACAAGAAATGAAGAAATATCTCTATTTCCTTAAGTTAGTCAAGAATTTTTCTTTTTAATACCAGATACATGTATCTCAAAATAAAAGGACACAAGATACAAATATCTTTTACTAAATTTACTAATGACACTATAGAAGTTGAACATTTAAAACAATGAATATAGTCAAGAGGATATCATTGTCCAGAATATCTACAAATATCTACAAAAATCTACAAGATGACAAGGAAAATATAGGCAGCCACAGAGAAAAAATTGACAAAGGATGTAAATAAGCAATTCAGCAAAGAGAGAATCTGAACAACCAAAGACACCAAAAGATGTACAACCTCACTATATATCATGGAGACAAATAACCTAAGAATGGAACATTTAAAAAATAAAACAAGTTAATAATACTAAGACTTGGCAAGAATATACGTAACTAGGACCTCTTAGACACAGTTGGGGGAATTTAAATTGGTACAAAATACTTTGGAAAATAAATGTCAGTATCTAGTTAGATTGGAGACGTTCATTATTCTGCGACCCAGCAATTCCACTTCTAGCTGCACACCTTAGAGAAACTCTGTACATATAGGGAATGAAGGGTAAGAATTTTCATTCTGATATAGTTTGTAATGGCAGAAAATAGAAACCTAAATAACAATAGGAGAATATATTAAAATTATGATAAAATCACACCTTCAAATACCATATAGGAGTTAAAATGAATGAAATAGAGATCCATGTAAGAACATGATACAAATCTGAAAATGATGTGTTTGGAAAAAAGCAGAAGGAGAGTCGTGGTATGTTAGATGTTGTATATTACATGATGTACATAACATACAGTTTAATATTAAGCAAAATAGCATAAATTATGATTATGGATAATAAAGACAAGTATACAATTTATATGAGAATAAAATAAATTTAAAGTGGCAACTTGTTGACTTTGAGGAGAGAGAGGGAAGGAATGTTTGAGAAAGGAGTAAACGAGAGGCTTTAATCATATTTGTAATGATTAATTTATATACAGCTATAGATCATGTTAACGATTCAACAAATAAACGTGTGATGGTTGGGGACAGTTGTGTTTATTATGTGATAATAATTTTCTGTATGCTGAATATATTTTATAATTTAAAAAAGAGTCAGAAATAACAATCTTACCTCTCTCCAGGCTTCTCTCTTTTTCTCTTAAAAAGGTCTATTAAAAATCCTTTCCATGATTCTAATTTTGATAATTCTAATTTCATCTGCTTCAAGTGATAACCAAGTTATAGGGCATCCCATACCTACGACTGTGACTATGTGGTCACCTGACAGGAGTAGATGCAGATCTGAGGGCAAGTTCTTGAAGAGGTGAAGTTTTAATGAACTCTTTTCTTTTCCCTAAGCTGAAACTGATTAAATGGAAGAGTTTTCTAAATTCATATGCAACTTAAGAAAGTGTGACACAAATATATATCTACACACATATATTTGTAGCTTCACATGCAGGGTGATGAACACAGCAGCCTCATGGACCTGACCTGTCCCCAGCGGTGGCCACGGACTGCTGAAGAAGGGAGCTGTGGTCTAGAATCTCCATAACTGAGAAGAATGCCCTGAAGGTATTCCAGGCTGGTAGATTAACAGAAGAGAGGAAAATGAGAAAGATTAGTGTGACTTTGACACGAATCACATCACCCATGCCTATGAGCTGCTTTCAGAGATCATTCCCCTGTTGAACTCAGGATGATAAAAGTAAATAAAATTGTAAAGCCAGGATAAACAAGTAATATAAAGGCAGAAAAATTTGAGTCATAAAATTACTTTAATTATCATCCTAACTGTATTGTCATTATAATAGCCATAATACTGTGCCTGTGTATAACCTTTTGTGGTTTTAAGTAGATTGATAGTACACTCTGGTGTGCCCAGGACTGTCTTGATTTGTGTCTGTTGTCCTGGATGAATTGTCTGTGTTACCTTCTACCCCTCCCAGAGTTCTCTGGTTTGGACACCACCTTTTAATCACATTTATATATTTTTTTTAAGTCTTCACTTGAGTTTTGTTTTTGACACTAATTGGGAGAGCCGTGGTCTCTTGTTTTGTCTCTCTGAACAGGTTTCCTTGCTGGCAACACTAAAGGTGACAGTGAAACACCTTCATCTCTTCCACCCTTAAGGCCAGTCTCCCACTAAGTCATGCTGATGTCCATCTTAAATCTCTCTCTGCTTGCTTCTTAACCCCTGGTCAAAGTTGCCATGTCTCTCATCAGGACAGGCTACATAATTCAATTCCTCTATCTAAATTTCAGATTATATAAGATCTAAAAGCAACAGTGTATGTAAAGATGCTTTATAAACTAATGAAGCCCCACGCCATGTTCATAATTGCTTTCCTCTGTTTTTGTTTGTTTGTTTTTTGTTTTTGAGTCTCACTCTGCCACCCAGGCTCGAGTGCAGTGATGCAATCACAGCTCACTGCAGTCTCGACCGCTGGGCTCAGGTGATCCTCCCATCTCAGCCCCCTGAGTAGCTGGGACTACAGGAATGCACACACGTGCACCACCACACCTAGCTAATGTTTGTAATTTTTGTAGAGATGGGGTTTCGCCATGTTGCCCAAGCTGCTGTCAAACTCCTGTTTGCCTTGGCCTCCAAAAATTCTGGGATTACACGTGTGAGACACTGTGGCCAGCCAGCACTTGCTATTTTTTACATTCTATCATTGTATTTAGGATATTTTTGAGTCAATACTACATGCTAGGCACTGTGGTAGGCTCCGGGAGCGAGACGGTGAAGAAAGAGCCAATGTCGTCAATAAGCTCACGGTCTATGATGACTGGCAACCACTTGTTACACAATCAGAAGAGTGGGTGTTATACCCATTTCCAGACATGGACACTTAATAAAGGCTAAAGGGCTTGATGGGGGTTGGAATACCAGAGCCAGTATTCCAACTCATTCTTCCTCACCCCCATTCCTCTGTTGCCCTGTGTTTGTAATCTTCCTCCCAATGCCAACCATCACAGTCACACAGAGTAAGACTCAGGCAACGCCCTTATTCAGAGCCAACTCACTGTTCCTTTAGACTGTGCCCATGGCCCACCTGGGTTTCCTCTTCCTGCACCACTCGTTCCTTTCCTGTGGCTTTAGCCAAGTGACTACATTCTGGATGTTCCCATTTTCTTGCCAGGAAAAGGAGATGTTAATGCCTCCTAGTCAGGTTAATGCCAGGGTTAAATGAGCCAGAGATGAATGTGTGAGGGTGCTGAAGCATTGTCTGACCTGGCCCCTCTCTGCTAGCTAATCCTTCCCTCCTTGATCTCACCCACTAACCTCTGTATGTGCTCCATGTGCTTTGGCTCAGGACTCGATGCCTGGACACCAAGGTGTGCACAGGTATGTGACCCCTGCCCTCCTGAGCTTGCAGACAGAAAGACAGGCAATGCCCCACAGAGGCACCTCACGAAGAGTTCTAATGACAGCCGGCGTAAGCACAGGGAAAAAGACACAGCGTTTCTAAAGGGGAGACTGACCCAGCCTGCGGGGATCTTGAAGGATTCCCTAGGCCTATAAAATCAGAACAAATAATTGAAGAATAAGAAAAAGCCAATTAGGTGAAATGGGTGTGGGTTACATTCCTGGCAGAAAGTTCAGGGTAAGCAAAGGCCCTGCCGCCACTTGATGCTTCAGGAAGGAAACAGAAGAATGATGAGACTGAGCATAAAGCGGGAGGGCAAGAGCAGCATGACTGAGGCCAGATTAGGGTGGAGGCTGTGTGGGGAGGTTTCCATCCTCGGTGCAGGGAAAGCCCATCGAAGGCTCTGAGGCTGGGAATGTCACTGACTTCTCCCAGAGTGCATGTGGAGAACTGAATGACGTGACTGGAAGCCACTCACCTGCTAGGAGGTAACCACCATCTGAGATCTGCTCTCTAAGGAACGAGCCAATAAAAAGCAAAAATATCGTTTTTCTTTGACTTCATTCAGGTCCAGCTTCTAGGTCACTGTGGAGGAAAACATCCCTTGAAACATCCCTGGAACAGCTTAAGTGGGGGCCGTAAATCTCTCTTCAAAGGCCCAGGACATGGCAGGGACAGAGGGGCAAGAAGGAGCTTGACTTCCTTCCACCAGACCATGCACTATGTAGACTGAGGGGTCCTGCAGGGAGAAGAGCCCAGACCTCTCACTCCATTGTGAGGGCTTCTGCACTGAGAAGCATTTCTTTTTCTTTTTCTTTTTTTAAATATATATATTTTATTGCATTTTAGGTTTTGGGGTACATGTGAAGAACATGCAGGATTGTTGCATAGGTACATACATGGCAATGTGGTTTGCTGCCTCCATTCCCATCACCTATATCTGGCATTTCTCCCCATGTTATTCCTCCCCAACTCTTTACCACTCCCACTGTCCCTCCCCTAGTTCCCCCCGCCACAGACCTTAGTGTGTGATGCTCCCCTCCCTGTGTCCATGTGTTCTCATTATTCAACACCCGCCTATGAGTGAGAACATGTGGTGTTTGATTTTCTGTTCCTGTGTCAGTTTGCTGAGAATGATGGTTTCCAGGTTCATCCATGTCCCTACAAAGGACATGAACTCATCGTTTTTTATGGCTGCATAGTACTTCATGATGTATATGTGCCACATTTTCCCTGTCCAGTCTATCATCGATGGGCATTTGGGTTCGTTCCAAGTCTTTGCTATTGTAAACAGTGCTGCAATGAACATGCGTGTGCATGTGTCCTTACAATAGATCGATTTATAATCCTTTGGATATATACCCAGTAATGGGATTGCTGGGTCAAATGGAATTTCTATTTCTAGGTCCTTGAGGAATCGCCTCACTGTCTTCCACAATGGTTGAACTCATTTACACTCCCACCGACAGTGTAAAAGCGTTCCTGTTTCTCCACATCCTCTCCAGCATCTGTTGTCTCCAGATTTTCAACCCTAGTTGGCCTCCAGTCTGCACTGGGAATGGCAGGCCAGCAGACCACAGGAAGGGCATCTTGACACGGCAGGTTCTGAAGGCTTTCCTGCCTGCACCTGGTTCAGAGGGTTTGGGACCTTCCTGGAAGACATCTCAATTATTTATGTTAATGTGAACTCTCCTTAGTTTTGTTTTCTTCCAAATAATAGTGTATGGGAAATTTTGGTATGTGAACCAGATACAGTGGGACTGATCTTACAGAAAGGGAAGTGGAGCTCTAACTCATCCCAACCCTGACCCCCACTCCAGCAGTGGGACGTAGTACATCCACAAAACCCTCCGAAGCCAATGAGGCAGCCTAAAACCCTTGATCTCAGCAAGAAATTAGGAAACACCGGCTGGCCTTCAACATCCTGGCCCCAAACTAAGAAGATCTATGTGTGGCCTCAGGATTTAGAGCCTCAGTCTTGATCTTGTCATCATATTTGCCTGGGTGTGTTCTGGGTGAATGGCCCCTGGGATCTCAGAGCCATGCTAAGGTCAAACCCTGCCTCCTGCTTCTGTGTCCCCATAAGCAGGTCCCTCAAGGCCCTGGAGCTGTTCCTCTCTGGACAGAAGGATTGGGACAGTGAGCCTGGCTCTGAGCAGGAATGTGCTGGGCATGACCATTCATTCATTCATTCATTCATTCAGCAAAGACGTGCTGAGAACCTTTTGGGAACCATCCTGATAGATGCTGGGGGATTGTTTTAGTTTCTTAGTGTTACCATAACAAATCATCACAAACTGGGTGGCTTGCAACAGTAGAAATAGATTGCCTCACTATTCTGGAGACCAGAAGTCTGAAATCAATGTGCTGACAGGTGCAGTTCCTTCTGGAGCCTCTGACAGAGAATCTTTTCCACGCCTTCTAGCTCAGGTGCTATTCCTGGCTCATAGATACATCACTCCAATCTTTGCCTTTCCCTTCACCTGTGTGTCTCTGTGTCTGCATCCCTTTCTCTAATGAGGATTTGTCATTAGATTCAGGACCCACCCTAGCCCAGGATAAACCCATCTGGAGATCCTTACTGTAATTACATCTGCCAAGACCTGAGAAATAAAGCTACATTCTGAGGTTCAGGATGAACGTATCTTTTGGGGGGCCACCATTGAACCCACTGCAAGGATGAAAAGAAGTTTAACACAGTCCTTGCTTGAAAAAAATCCCATGGTCTAGCCAGGAGCACACACACGCATAGAAAGCTGCACTGCCCTCCACCTGTCTGTGCCTCAGTGGCTGAGGGGGCTTATGCCCCCAACCACCTCACATAAGGCTGTGGCAAGGAAGGGAGGCATTTTATACAGATCTCCAGCCTCAGTCCACTGCCTGGCTATAATGATGGTCCATATTTTTGTTGCTATGGACTGGGCTTTGCCAGAGACCCACAGGGGCGCTTGATCTGACCGTCTGAGAACGAATGCCCCTTAGCACAGGGGTTTCCCTTGGAAATACTTGGGTGTTCTATAGAGAAACACTCCTGCCCACATGTCCCTGGACCATCTGAAGTGAAACCTTTGAGGTGGAGCCTGGGCACGGGATGTTGAAATATCTTCCAGGTGACTTTGATGCACACTGAAGGTTGAGAACATGGGCTGTTCTTAAACCGTAAGAGCTGACCTCGTGAGGAGGAAGGCTAGTTCAGGCAGAGGTATCAGCTTGAGTGAAGACCCAGTGGTGAGAAGCTGCTTGGTTTGTTGGGTCCTGGGAGCTGACTGTTGCCCGGCAGTGTCCCATGGGAGTCAATGGCCACCCAGGCGACAGGAGAAGGGCCAGGTCCCCGAGTGCAGTGGTGAGGAGGGGCAGCGGGTAGGCGGGGTTCTCCTGAGGGCCTGGGAGACATCGGTTGGTGCCTAGCTGGGCACCTCATGGACAGTCGGTGCCTAATTAGGAGACACAGCATCTGACTCAAGTAAGGAAGCAGCAGATGGGTCAAAGACAGAGACCTAAAGGGTGTTTACAGGCTCGGAAGGAGCAGCCTGGGCCGCTCCATTTGGCCCGCCTTTGATCCTTAATCCCAGCCTCAGGTGGGTGTGCCCTGAGCCAGACAGCGCTAATCAGGACGACAGGAGTAATACAATGAGCTCAAATGGAGCAGGGCCCAGAAAATGGAGAGAGCAAGAGAGAAGGGGGAAAAGAGTCTTCACGGGATAAAATTACCAGCCAAGACAGAAGGTGAAGAGGCTGAGGGGCGGGCTCCCCCGCCCAGGAGGCAGCCGGGCCACCCCCAGCCTCCGCCCTGGCTGGAAGAGCAGATGCTCCCAGCCTGTGATGTGAGCCCTGGAGAGGGGCAAGTCTCTCCCTGCAGTGAGCGCAAGGGCAGGGTGGGAGACGGACACGGGGGCCTTCTGGAGCAAATTTCAGGAGGGAGGGAGGGGGCGGAGGCTGCTGGCCACCTTTGGCTGTGGCAAACACTGCTCCTTTCCTCCTGTGATGTGATGAACAACAAAAAATTAACACAGCCACGGCTGCTGTTTGTGTTTAAAGTTTAATGAGAATTTTAAAATATGTATCTCAGTGAAACCTAAATGAATAATTTCTTTCCAAAAACTAAATAAATAAATAGTAAGAGAGAGAGAGAGAAGAGAAGGGAAAAAAAAGATGATATCCCTGAGATTAATGCTGCCACTCATGCTTGGATGCTGATCACTTATCTGGATAATTAAGCAGTATCAGTGAGCGACCAGATCCCCGAAACTTGATATTAATCCGTCCCTCTTAATAGTAACACAGAGCCACAGCGGCAGAACTCAGCCAAGACTTCTAATCCGCCTTTGCTTTGCTGATGTTCCAGCATCAGCACCCAGCATTGCTTTCCCGAAGTGGCCGAGACACGCTATCAGCGGCTTAAACCTCATTTCGGCTTTGAATCAAAGTCTATTAGGGAAGTCTAAAAGAGTCAAGAGGCCTACAGATTCTGGAGAGAGAGAATAATTCATAATGGCTTTGCCAACAGGCCAGGGATGAGGCAACTGGTTTTCAGGGCTGTCTGTCCCTGAGGTGTGTGTGTATAAACCAAAGGCTCTCTCCAAATTCAGGGCACCCAGGATTTTGCCACTTGAGTGTCTGTCTGGGTATTACATTCCCAGGCCTGCCAGACAGGCCAACAGGCTTTGTGCCCACCCCTTCCCCAGGGTGGGGAGCAAATGCCCACTGATGTCCATGTCAGATATCAGGGTTTGTGTCGGTTCACTTTCAGCCTGGTTTCTTTCTCTTGGCTCCATCTTGCCTTCCATTTATCTCCTTTCTCTCTGGGTAAAACCTTGACTCCTGGTTCTTTGTCTTCTTCTTCTTTGCTTCTTCTGTAGAAGTCCAGCTTGGTTTTTTGGGGATTTCAGGAAGTACAGACATATTCAAGTACGGGTTGGTGCAAAAGTAATTGCTGTTTTTGCCGTTGAAAGTAAGGCAGGCCAGGCACCGTGGGTTATGCCTGTAATCCTAGCACATTGGGAGGCCGAGGCGGGTGGATCACCTGAGGTCAGGAGTTTGAGACCAGCCTGGCCAACATGGTGAAACCCCGTCTCTACTAAAAATACGAAAATTAGCCAGGCATGGTGATGTGTGCCTGTAATCCCAGCTGCTCAGGAAGCTGAGGCAGGAGAATATCTCAAACCTGGGAGACTGAGGTTGCAGTGAGCGGAGATTGTGCACTCTACTCCAGTCTGGGCGACAAGAGTGAAACTCACTTAAAAAAAGAAAGAAGGACGGAAGGAAGGAAAGAAAGAAAGAGAGAGAAAAGTCAAAAACGCAATGACTTTCACACCAACCTAATAGATTCAGTCAATAAAATTTCTTCTTATAGCCCACTGGGTTTCCAGGAAAGAAAGAGCAGAGGGAACTCATGGACAAACAGAACCTGTGGCCTTCCAGGCATTGGGGCATTGAGGCAGCCACCTGCCGTTCAGCTCTTGCCTCTTGGTTGCCTTGGAGATCGGACACTGGAGGGTCAAACTTTTCCCCTCACCGGAGGCTCTGCTATCCTGTCATCTCAGTCACCCTCTGTCTACTGCTTCTGCCTCCCCCATCGACTTTTCTCTGGACATCCACATCAAATTTTCCTGAAGAGGGACCCTGGTTGATTCATTCAGACTCCAACCAGGAGGGGGACAATCAGTCTTCAGTGACCTCATGGGGTCACCTCATAGCTGGATAGTCCCTGGATGACAGCTTCTAGTGCAGATTTACTGCCAAAGTTCAATCAGTTTGGCAAAGAGGATTGAGGCCACTCTGGACAGAGAAACATGGAAGCTCAAGCCAACAGAGTAGCTCAGAAGAGGGCTGCAGATGCTGAAGGCACTTGGAGCATAGGAGTTCCTTTCCAGTATAGATGAATTCAGCTGCCAGCTCTCTTTACTGTACATTACTGCAAGGACTGAACTGTCTCTACCTGATTTCTGGGATGAGTTCTTGCTTGCAAGTCGGTGCCCCAGGTAACCACCCCCCAGCCTTTTTTTTGAAACAAAGTTTTCCTCTTGTTGCCCAGGCTGGAATGCAGTGGTGCGATCTCAGCTCACTGCAACCTCTGCCTCCCAGATTCAAGCAATTCTTCTGCCTCAGCCTCCCAAGTAACTGGGATTACAGGCGCCCACAACCACACCTAGCTAATTTTTTTTAATTTTTAGTGGAGTTTTGCCATGTTGGGCAGGCTGGTGTCGAACTCCTGACCTCAGGTGATCCCCCCGCCTCAGGCTTCCAAAGTGCTGGGATTCCAGGTGTGAACCACCACGGCCAGCCAGTAAGCCCTTTAAGAGAGGACAATGTCGGCATTGGAAGAAATGGAATAGACCACTTGCAAAGTCCAAAGCGTGGATTCATAAGATTAGTGCAAACCAGAGGTTAAATCTGGTCCATGTGGAAGGTCCCAGAGGCTGGGCTGCCTCAGGCTGGGAGGACACAAGAGAGGCTAAAAGTGATTCATAGTATTGTACACCCAAGGAGAAGTCCGAGGACATAGTTGAGGCATAAGGGATCATGCCAGGCAGAATTCTAGGAACAGATCCAGCCATGGAAGGCAAGATGGATCATGGAGCTTGCTGAAGGTGCAGGCTTTGAACACTTCTAAGGTTTCCCCCATACAGGTGCTACCACAGCTCCCAAAGCAGCCAATGGGTCTAAAGCCTTACTTAGTTGTCTCAATAGGAAGAAAGCAATAAACATGGAGGTTCTGTTAAACATATGCATCAGGGCAATGGGATTGGATCAAAACAGAAAGAAAATGCAGTGGCAGTGAGCTCAGCGGCCACGTGAAACCAGCAGCCACATGTGTGTGGCAGGAACTGGGGTCATGTGAGGGATTCTCTGAAAGGCAGGTGTCCCACAGGTGGGTGAATCCCCAGGGCCAGGTACTCCCTGTCTGTCACTCACCTCCACAGGTACCCTTTTCTCAACATTCCTTGTGCCCTTTAAAAAATATCTTTACCCAGAAAAATGCATTTTCTGAAATTTGAGTGAAATTGAGGTGAAATTCACATAACGTAAAATTAACCGTTTCCAAGCGAATGATTGCATGGCACAGTAATTGTGCAACTCTTTGAACGTCTTTGTGCTTTTTAACCTGATGTCCCATAGTCAGAGGTCTGAAGCCTCTCCTTATCCCATACATGGTCTCTCTCTCTCCACAGCACAAGTGTCACTGTCCCCAAGGGAGCTTCCCTGGCAGCATGCTTGGTGCAAGAGGGAGCTAGAACTTATTTTTTTTCTGGGTCTTCATTGCTTCCTTCAGCGGTTCCACAAGCCCTAAGGAAATGGCTGG
The DNA here is from genome assembly GCA_963573385.1 of Cacajao melanocephalus. Classification (NCBI taxonomy): domain Eukaryota; kingdom Metazoa; phylum Chordata; class Mammalia; order Primates; family Pitheciidae; genus Cacajao; species Cacajao melanocephalus. Next base: position 98,817 of record CAUYLG010010897.1, on the reverse strand, counting down.
CAGGCAGAAAGACAGTCTGTTTCCTTCCTAAGTGACAGAGTTCCCTTACACCCAGGTGTGTCCCTTCCTGGGAAACAGCTGCATCACACGATTTATTATGATTTTGCCAAGTCTCTCCAGCTGCAGAGGCCTGCTCTCCATGTACGACATGAGACCTCGTGGACAGTCTGGGGGTGCTGTCCTGTACCCCTGCCAGGATCAGATCTCTGGGAGAAAGAGGACATTTTGGGGTGCAGATGACAGTAGGGTGATCCAGGGCTAGAGAACCAGAACGGCCAAGGTGAGGAGTAAGAATGGTATCTTCTGCCCTGGCCACCTTTTCAGGCCCTTCCCACCTGAGTACCTGCGTGCTCCTGACCACCTGGCGTTGGAAAGGACAAGGTAAGGGAACAGAGTGAAGGTTGTCAGCTGGGTGACGTTATGGACCTAGGGTCACCTGGGGATTACGGGAACACAAAGAAACGGGCTGTCCACGAGCATGGACAGGAGACATGGTTGAGGGAGCATGAATTGTTTAGCATCCAGGCCTGGCAAGGACTTCTTAACCTGAGCTTCAAACACCAAGGGCACCTTGGGGAAGTTTCCCAGACCTGTGAAAACTATACAATATCACCGGTGCAATCCCAGCATGTTTAGGATTCACTGCTTTATGCCCACCTTCTCAAACCCATATCCAGGTCTTGAAATCCCCCAGAAGAAAGAACCATTTCTCAGCTTGACAGTAAAACATCATGTTTCTTAGCTTGATGGTAAACATCATCTTGGAAAAATAAGCAAGTCAAAGAAAGAAAAAAAAGAGGGAGAGAGAGAAAAAGAAAAAGAGCAAGGGAGAGGAAAAGAAAGAGAGAGAGAAGGAAAGGGAGAGGGTCAGAGAAAAGGAAGGAGAGGAGGGAGAGAGGGAGGAAAGAAGGAAGAAAGGGAGTGGGGAAGGAGGGCAGCCGGGAGGGAGGGAGGAGAAGGAAGGAAGGAAAAGAAAATAACAATTGTTTTGAGGCACACATTTGACTGTTTCATCTACTTTAAACTCCCCAGTGGCTCTGTTGGTCCTTTGGAGAAACCCCCATCTTTGAGGGGCTCACAGTGCCCTGCAAGCTTTAGTAGCTCTTTTCCCTGCAGCCGCCTCCAGCCTGGTTCCTGCCTCCCTGTTTCCTACCTCCCATCTCAGCTTTCATTAGGGCTGCTGAAAAGACCTTTTGCTCCTTCTCTCAAACTGCTGTTCCTCACCCCGAAGCTTCTGCTCAAGCTGCCTCCATTGCACCCAGATTCTGTTCAACCCTCAGATTCTAGTTTAGAATGTTCTCAGGCTTTCCCAGGACGCGTTTCCTGTCCATTCTTTATTCATTTATTTTTTTTTGAGAAGAGTCTCGGTCTGTTGCCCAGGCTGGAGTGCAATGGCACAATCTCAGCTCCCTGCAACCTCCACCTGCCGGGTTCAGGTGATTCTCCTGCCTCAGCCTTCTGAGTAGCTGAGATTACAGGCGCCCACCAACATACCTGGCTAATTTTTGTATTTTTAGTAGAGATGAGGTTTCACCATGTTGGTCAGGCTGGTCTTGAGCTACTGACCTCAGGTGATGCGCTCACCTCGGCCTCCCAAAGTGCTGGAATTACAGGCGTGAGCCACCGTGCCCAGCCTTCCTGGCCATTCTTGACTAGAGTCAAGTCACAGTGGTTTCCTTTGGGAATTCACTAGTTTGACCTTCAAGGCAGGTAGGGAGGGAACCTAACCTATTTCTCTCACCACACTCGTGGGATGCTCTGTGGACATTCCTCTCTTTGGATGTAAACACCCTTTTGGGGGGCCTTGGAATCTGCAGCTCAGACACAAGGCCCCTACTTCCCATCCCTGTATATGTGGCCTCAAGTGATAACTAAGTTAAAACTAAGTTATAGGGCATCTAAGAGACAGAGCTGGATAGTCCCTTACACCCAGGTGTACTCTGTCTTGGAAACTCATGTATCCCATGATTTATTGTGATTTTGCCAGGTCTCTCCAGCGGAGGAGGCTGGCTCTCCATGTATCATATGAGACTTCATGAACAATCTGGGAGTGCTGTCCTGTGCCCCCATCCAGGAGCAGAGGACATTTCTAAGTGACAGAGCTGGACAATATGTGACATTAGGTTAAGCACATCAGTAACTGCTCATAATTATTTGGTTTTATTTTCTCATGAGTAAAGTGGAAATAATAATACCGACCCTGAATATTTTTGAGACTTGAGAGAAAGGATATAAAAAGGCCTGAAGCAGTTGCAGAATGCAAAATATGCCTGGTGAGCCCCGGCTGGCCCTGCAGACCTGCCTTAGATGGTCCCTGTAAGACCCTTCCCTGCCTTTTGTCCTCACTTCCCATCCACAGGCCCCCAGGAGGGCCTGATAGCCACATAGGCAAAGCAGCTTTTGGAAGTCCACTTCCTCTGCAAGGCCGACCCAGGCAGAGCAGGAAGAGCTGGGGCAGCTCCAACCTTTTATTTGTACAGTCATGATGGTCCCAACTCCTCTGTGACACAGAGGAGGGTGGCAGAGGGAGGGGCACACATGTATCAACATCCCAGAGCCTTGCTACCTTTACCTTTTCATTTCTTATTTGTACAATAACGGTAAAATGTTTTTACAGAGTAAGCCAACGGTGCTACAGAAACTGAATTAGAGCGTCCTTAATTAATATGTCAGAATATAAGAAATGATGAAAATATGTATAATTAAATTCTTGCACTAAAACAGGATTTGAAAATACGACAAAAATAGCAGCACAGCTTTTTTTCCCCCCTTATTTCCCCCTCCCTCCCCAATGGCCTCCCTCCCCTTTTCCTCCCGAAAAATAACAATAATAAAAAAAAAAGTGTGAAGGCTGTGGCAGCTGCCGCCTGCATCGACCTCAAAGAACAATTGGGTCGCCGGCGCTGACAGGCTGGTCACCCCCAAATTTAGACACAAATTGTCGAGATTAAAAATTCTCCCCAATCAGGTGCTGCCTGCCTTATTTTCATACAAAGATGCCGCAGGCTGTGTGCTATGACAGCTGGACGTGTTGGTTCCCATACAAGCTCACGCAGTGATAAGGCTGTTGAAGACAGGTGCTTGGAAAAGCCAACCTCCTGAATAAATATACAATTACAGTAGGGCAACATCGAGAGAGGGAGGGAGTTATTTATTTATTTATTTATTTATTTATTTATTTATTTAGGCTCCCAATGTGACACAAAGATGTCCCAGGGCATGACCCCAAAGATTGCTGAGGCAGTTAACCTGGGTTTAAGTAAGAATGCCCCATTGCCCCTACAGCCCCCAAAACCAAAACATGACTGAGTCCCTCCAGGTTCAATTCCCCTCTGTCTCCAGAAAGTCCTGGGCACAAACTGTCTGTTGTCCTCAAGAGGGAGAAACTTGGGGCTTTCTCAGACCAACAAGGGACTCAGACCCAGGGGCACAGCCATTTTCTCATCCGGGAAAAGAAAGAAGAAAATCCTTTTCTCATCCCTGGAGACGGAGTGCCACGAGACAGGCTTTTTGCTTTATCTGAGGAGGGAGTTGGGTGCTTTGGGAAATTCTTCTACGGGCTGCTCTGTCTACTTCACCACCGAAAATGGCAATTCTCCACTCCAACCTCCAGAGAGGTGAAAGGGAGGCTCTGCCAGGTGGGTCGCAGTTCTTACTGGGAATAAGATGACACACTGAGAGGGAAGAGAGATACAGTATATATAGACCCATGGCAGATGAGATCAGAGTCTTTATTTATTTATTTAATTAGTTAGTTAGTTGGTTAGTTATTTTGAGATGGAGTCTTGCTCTTGTTGCCCAGGCTGGAGTGCAGTGGCACTATCTGGGCTCACTGCAACCTCTGCCTCCTGGGTTCAAGTGAGTCTCCTGCCTCAGGCTCCTGAGTAGCTGGGATTATAGGCACCTGCCACCATGCCCAGTTAATTTTTGTATTTTTAGTAGAGATGGGGTTTCACCATGTTGGCCAAGCTAGTCTCAAACTCCTGACCTCGTGATCCACCCACCTCGGCCTCCCAAAGTGCTGGGATTACAGGCTTGAGCCACTGCGCTCAGCTGAGGCCAGCGTCTTTAGAATAGAGCCAAGCTCCTTTCAGTAAATGTGGGTCAGAGACGTTCTGGGGCACCTGGCCAGGTGTGCGTGTGAGAGATGGACCCAGACTCAAACCTTGGTTTCCACACACTCTCTGTGCACCTGTAGGCAAGTTACTGACCAGGACTCAAATTTCTCACCTATTAAATGGGAACTATATTACTACCTCCTGGGATTGTGGTGGAAATTAAATAATTTTGAAAAGATCTGTAGTTGCTATGGAGACAGGCTGCCCAGAGACCCTTGCCAGGAAGCCATCCACAGACAGCACCCAAATCTCAGACCTACGTGCATGCCTTTCCAAAGACAGCCCTTATCTGGGCACTGAGCAGTGTGGAAGTGCCTGGGCCCAGCCATCAGCCAGTTGCTTTCTGGTCTCCTGGGGGCAGTGCTCATCTCAGAGCTGGGATGGCTGGCCTCTGGTGGGCCCGCTGCCCTGCCGGTGGGTATCCCCTGCCTCCTCTCTCTGGTGTAGATCTCTGATGGGCATCTTGTTTCCAAATTCCATGTCAGCATCTTCTTCCTAAGAACCCAATTTCTCCTAAGATCTTAGCTCCAGTCCTTGCCCAGGGTGAGCCCTCCAAATGGGGGCTTAAGAATTGCCAGCACAGCCCTCCTAGAGTAGCCTCACTGGAATGAGTTAAACCTGAGAAAATGGACACGGAATCAATTGCACAGTGATTTTGTGGCGGTGAAGAAACACTGTGTGCCCAGGAAGGGGCCGCCTGGACTGCAGGAACCCTACGAGGGAGGGTCATGGGGGACAGAGACAAAAAAAGAGAAAGAGAATTCAAAAGACCGTGCTTATTCAGCACAGTCCTGGGTTCAGGAAACAGGAGCATTCAGACCCTGGAGAAGTGTTCTCAGCGGTGTGAAGCACACAGCCCCTCTCAGCACAGCCTGCTCCCCATACTCTGTTTCTCAACTCACCAAGCATCATCTTGATTATCAGTCTGGAATCTTGAGTCCATGATAATAGAAAGAAAAGGCGTGGAAAACAAAGCACAAGACGAAACAAAACTCTGGATCCTGGGAGGTTCTGTCTTAACACACAGACACGTCAAATACCAGCTGGAAGCGAACACCAGCTCCGCCATTTGTAAATGCCATTGTGTGAGAGTGTGCTGAAGTTTCCCGAGCCTTGTTTCCAGGCTGGAACTTGGGAGAAGGTGAGTGGACATATTAAAAATGCTCAGCACTGCTCCAGGCACCACATGGGACGACAAGACATGGCCATTCATCTTCCCCCTGCAGAGACCCTTGACCTTGGGGGTGAGGGTACTTATAAGTCACTAGAAGGAATTTCCAGTCTTTCTTCTGCCTGCTGTGAAGCCCTGAGGGATTGTTTCTAAAATTTATGTCAGATAGTCTATGACTCAAGTCACTTCTCCTTCTCTGAGTGTCTTTACCAACCAGTGCCGTTCGCTTGGTTCTTGGTGCCCCCGGATCCCTGTGCCCCCTACAGTGCCAACAGACAATAGGCACTCAAGAAATAGGTGAGTACATTCAACTACATGTGGGACCAATGGGAAATATTTCTGGTAATTGAAAAACTTTATCTTTTTCTGGGTATCTTTGTATTAATTTGAATGGGAAAGACACACGTTTGCTTAGAGATAAAGTGGCATGTTCCACTCCTTTCAATGCAACACACATCATCTCAGTCAGCAGAGGATGCTTTCATCCCGTGCTGTGTTTTAGGAATTGTCCATGTGCTCTCTAACCTTGCTTGAAGTGTCCTCAGGCTCCCTGGCCTGGTGATATCAAGAGTACATTCTGCAGAAACTCAGTGTTCCCCCTGCCAAAGAACTTCTGTATCACCTCCATCACTGCCCACTCCTCAGCCTCTTCCTTCTCTGGCCATTCAAACTTCATCACCTCCCATAACGTTTCACCTGTTACCCACTGTTCATTTGCAGAGTGGATGCCATCCTTCATCCTTCATTCATTTGCCAAAGAAATGCTAATTAAATACCAGACAGCAGTGGTTAACCACTTCCGTAGAAACACTGAGTGTACCCCAGGAGAATTAGAACACAGGGAAGGGCCACTCAAAGTTAGATATTAGACATTATATCAGACACCGCATCCACAGGTAACTGGACTATCCTGCAGCATGGATAGGTCCTAGGCTCATGGTCCCTCTACTTAGCCCTTACCCATCTCTAGAGGTTCATTCATCCTTCCTCAGAGCAGAGACTTGTTTCTCCTTTCACAGTCTTCTCTCTAATGTCCCAATAACTCCCTAAAAATTATCCCTAAGCAGTTCCACACTCTACAAAAAAAAATAAAGCGTGGATGTGCATGATATTTAGGTACTTATATATACTAAGAAAGAATAAAGAATAAAGGAAGGGAGAGAAGAGAGGGAGGGAGGGATGAAAGAAGTGAAGGAAGAAGGGAAAGAAGGAAGGAAAAAAGGAAGGAAGGATAAAAAGAAGGAAGGAAAGAAAAAGGAAAGAAGGAGGGAAGGAAGAAGGGAAGAAAGGAAAGAAGGAAGGAAGAGTGAAGGGAGGGAGGGAGGGAAGAAAGAAGGAAGGAAATGAGTTTTATTAAACAGAACATTTTAACCCCTTAACATCTGAAATTCATCTTATAAGACCAGGCTTTCAACCTTCATAGCCAATAAGCCAAATAAGCTAATTTCCCAAACATGAAAACAGTTTTTTTATGAAGATAAACTCTGTCTATTCCCTGACTCTCTCTGCATACACACAGCTTGAATAGAGAAACATCCACAGGAATCTTTAAAAATAGCCCTTTGCTCATCTTCACCACCCAAACACAGGGACAGGATGTGGATATAAACCTACCCAGACTCCCAGTGTGTTCTGGTCTCAGTTCTGAAAGCTTGTCATGAAACTTACAACAGTACAAGGAAGATCCTATTTTTATTCCATTTGACAGATGAGGAAACATCTGAGAAAGTGACGATCCATCTGAGCTGGAATTGAGTTGAGGGGGACTGGCTCTAGCATCCCCACCTGCTCAGTGTGAAGCCTGACACTTACAAAAGCATGCAACCTTGGCATTTGTTGTTGACGTATGAAACACCACCTGTCTGACTTCAGAGGAGACGCTCTTTCTGGGTCTGACGGCACAGTTCCCACTGACCCTCTGACATACAGCTGAAACACAGCAGGTGGGTTCTCCGCTGGCTGCTTCAAAGAGCTACCTAGAACTCAGCAGAGGGCGCATCCTCCAAGCCCTGTCTGTGGTCCCTGCCCATGACCAAGCAGCTGGAAGGAATGACTGCCCAGCCAGCCCTATGAAGCCCGCACTGCATGGCCATTTCTCCAAGACACTCAGACTCATGCTTACATTAGGTCAGCCCATGTGGGTGTTGTGTCTCTGCAGAGTTCTCAGAACCTCCTTAGAACTTCTCAGTGCCACACTGGCATTACACCAGCCCTCACTGAAAGAACTTGACTTCTTCAGAGAAAATAAAGTAGTTTATTTTATGGACATAGGGGCTGATGCGATTAATCCTGTCTCCATCTTGGGACGCTCTGTGTGTCTCTGACTCCTACGAAGTACCTAGTGCCTCATTCTGGGTACTGACTTTACCCTAGCTTGATGATGTTTCTTCTACAATACTTTCTAATTTTCCTAAATTCTTTTCTCATTTCTATTTTGTTGATCCCGGTGCATTACTGCGAGCTTTCTCAAGTCCTTTGGGAGTGAGGCTGAGTACCTGCAAATAGTCAAATAAAATCACCAATAAGTTTCGATGGTCTTTTAAGTTTAAAAGTGGAGACAATGTTTTGGCTAAGCTGGACTACTCTGCTTTTAGTCAATTTGTCCAAGGCAGAGAAGCAAGCTTTTGTGTGTGTGTGTTTTCACGCAGTTGAAAGGGAAGTAGGTGAATCTGCAATGAGCGTATCCTACAAGGCTTTCCTCCAAGTGGCTGGAGGACTCCACTAGTTTCCAAAGTAGTCAAAGAGCTGCTCTGGAAAGCAGGTGGATCAAAACAAGGTCCATGGTTTTGGGAAGTACTAGCCTCCGGGCCAGCCCCAGGCAGAGAAGGGGCCTGCCTTGGCCCTGAGGTGGGAAACCAGCCCCTACTGCTGGACAGGTGTTCATGCCTTAACCCTATACCTGCTCCCAGAGGAGGCACAAAGGGTAAGAGGATCAGGTGTTCTTGTGAGTGCCCCCATGAAACCCACGCTCTGTGCTGGGGAGCAGGGCTGGGGTCTCATCAGTGGGCTACCCTGCCAACTGGGGCTGCATAATGCCCACCCGTCGGGATGAGGAGGTGTCACAGGCAAAAGCAAACTGCACAGCCACTGTGGTCATCTGTCTTGTTCATTTGTGTATTTCCTGTCTCCCCCACTAGACTGTAAGGTAGATCCTACATGCTCTACAAAGGGGGCACATTTGCCTGTCTAGTTCACCAGTACACCCTCAGGGTTTAGAACAGGGCTATCCTTATAATAGGTGCTCAATAGGTATTTGTAAAAGGACAGAAAAAGGGAAGTAGGAAAGAAAAGACAAGGAGAGGAAGGAAGGAAGAAAAGGAAGGAAGAAAGGAAGGAAGGAAGCAAGGAAGGAAGGAAGAAGGGAAAAAAGGAAGGAAGGAAGGAAGGAGAAAAGGAAGGAAGGAAATTCAGAATTTTCAGTATTCAGCAGGCCAGAGTCCATCTGGATGGCTATAGGAATGTGTACACCTATCTAAGGTATATGTTATGATATAAAATACGGTCTAGTGTGGTGGCTCATGCTTTTAATTCCAGCACTTTGGGAGGTTGAAGTGGGTGGAGCTCAGGTGTTTGAGACCAGCCTGGGCAACAGAGTGAAACCCTGTCTGTACCCCAAAATAGAAAACATTACTTGGGTATAATGGTATTGGCCTGTGCTTCCAGTTTCTTGGGAGACCGAGGTGGGAGGATCACTTGAGCCTGGGAGGTACAAGTTGCAGTGAGCTGACACCATGCCACTGCCCACTAACTTGGGTGACAGAATGAGATCCTGTCTCAAATAAATAAATAAATAAAATGAATAAAATAAATAAAATGTGTATAATGAGGTGCAAATGGTAATGTAGGGGAGCAAAGGGAGATGGGGGTGAGATAATGCCAAGCAGATCCAGAAAAGAAAGACTTCTCAGATGAGGTGACATTTTTTTAAATTGTGCTTTGAAAGCTGGAAGGTGATCTCTTATCTTTTTTTGAAAATATTTTTTCTCATTATAAGCTTAATACTTTTTCATTAGTGAGCAGTTGGATGATGAAGACAAGTATAAACACAAAAATTAAAATTTCCCATAAATAAATGCATCATTCAGTTGAAAAGCACTATTATTGTTTTGGTGTGTATTTTATTCCAGTCTTGTTTTTTCTGAAATTTTTCAAAACTGAAGCCAATTATGTGTATTGTGTATATTTTAATTAATACTGTATAATGTGCATTTTTCAATATCTAAATATCTTGGCAAACATTCTTAATCACCTTATCTCTTTCATTACATGGATATTCCATAATTTACCTGACCATTTCCAAATTATTTGCTTTTTATATTGGTAAAATTTCCATTCTTATAAATATTTAGTTGGGAAACATCTTTTTGTAGAATTATCATTCACATTTAGATTATTTCCTTAGAATGGCAAGTAAAAATGAAATAACTCAATTGAATATATGCTTTTAGACTTTGGTATAAATGAAGGAGAGGAAAGACAGAAATAATCTAATAGACTTGGAAACTGGTAGTAAGCAAAAATGTAGAGTCACATTTCTCTCTAATATTGAGTGTGAAAGATGAGATGGTGGTGCTTATTTTGGTACTGGTGGTGGTTTTGGAGATGGTGGTGAGGGTTTAGAGATGATGGTGGTGGTTTTTATGATGATGATGGTGGTGATAGCGTTTGAGGTTGCAATGATGACAATGATGGTTAGGGTAGGGATGATGGTGGTGGAAGATGTAATGATGGTGGTGATTGTGGTGTCTTGGCAGTGGTGATGGTGGTGATTATTGTGGTAGAAGGGGATGTGGTTGTTTTAATGGTGCAGATATGGTGGTGGTGGCATGATCATAATTGTTTACGATATGTTGCAAACATCATGGTGGTAGTGGTTGTGGTGGTGGTTGTGGAGGGATTAGTGCTGATAATGGTGGCAGTTGTGGTAGTGATGACAGTACTGCTAGATGTGGTTGTGATTGTGTTGATAGTGGTGGATGTGGTTTTGGTTATATTAGCAGCAGTTGTTTTGATGGTGGTGGTGGGCATGATGATGATGGGGTTAGCGGCTGTGGTGGTGGTTGTGGCTGTGGTGGTGGTTGTGGAGGGATTAGTGTTGATGGTGACAGTTGTGCTAGTGATGATAGTACTGGTAGATGTGGTTGTGATTGTGTTGACGGTGGTGGTGGTGATTTTGGTTGTATTCGTGGAAGCTGTTTTGATGGTGACAACAGTGGTGACACTGGGTATTATGATGGTAATGGTAGTAGCTGTGATGGTGGTTGTGGAGGTGATGATGTGGTAGTAGTAGTGATGCTTGTGGGGATGGGTGTAATGGTGGCGATGATAATATTGGTAAATGTGGCTGTGCTGGTGTTTATGGTGGTAGTGATGATGGTAATGATGGTTGTAGTGGTGGTGCTGATGGCATTGATGGTGGTGATGCACACGTTTTCATTGGAAATGTGGCAGTAAGTGGTACTGCTAGAGAACTTATTCCTTTGGCTTTTCACCAATCTGCCAAATTTCAGTTTTGTTAATGATGTTCTGTCAACAATACTATCATTGGAATGAGGATCCATTTAATTGACTAAGATTACAATAATACTATGAAAAAGCAAAATTTTTAAACAAGATTCACAAAGGTCAGTCTGTGCAAATCCATACTTTACCCTAGTACACAGGATTGGCCTCAGTTTTGCTTGTGCTTGCAAAATCACATGTTCTAAGAAGAAAAGATTTGGATTTAATTATAATTTAATTTAGCTTGACAATGATGTATTAATCATCTTTTGTATCCCTTTACAGAAGGATGCATTATCCCCGAGAACATTTACCTCTTCTTCCTTCTCCACGTATTTCTTTATAGCAAGAATGGCAACGATGGCCTGTGAACCCAATCCAGGCCACTGTGTATTTTTGGATGGCTCACAAGCTAAGAATGGTATTTACTCTTTGTAAGAGCTTATACAAAAATTCAAAGAAAGATAATATTTTGAGACACATGAAACCATATAAAATTCAAGTCTTTGTGTCCATATGTATCTTTTGGAGCATATTCACATTCATGCATTGAATTACTCTGAATTTCTGTCTATGGCTGTTTTTATGCTATGGCTATAGAGTTTAGTAGAGTTGAGATCACGTGGCTCACAAAGTCTGAAATATTTACTGACTGGTTCTTTACAGAGAAATTTTGCTGGCCTCTGCATTAGAGTATGCCCAGGTAAATGATGCCTTTGGCGATCCGGGAAGAATATGTTGTAAACTGGCATGAGCTTGGACTCTGGAGTTAGTTGTGACTCTAACTACTAAAGTCTCTTCCATCTCTGTATCAGAATGAAAGCAGCAACCTTTTGAAATTGCCTTTACTATGGAAGTGCAGAGTATAAGCTCCTATCTAATCAAGTTAAATGTAAAATTTTGTCTTGAGCTTCCTGGTAGCTAGGTCAAAAAGGGCAAGATATTTAGCATGTTTATGGTCCCAAAGAAGTATAGTTTTTCAGGCAAACAGACTCTTGTCTGCCTAACACTCAAGAATAAACTAATATCCTACAGGATTTCATAAAGGGACAAGTGTAGGGTCCTTAACAGGATCCTCATGGTGCAGGTAGCAGTGTGTGTTGCCCTATCCTCAGGGAAAGATGTGGTCAAAAGATCAAAGGCCATTTAGCAAAAGAAATTCTGTGAGTTGGGCAAAATAGCGTGGACCAAATACCAACTCTTAGTAATTTTATTTACTTGAAGGGTAAAAGTGAAACAATAGATTGCCCACGTCTTTTGAAAAGTCCTTCATAACTACCAGCTCTCATATGTTTATATGACTAATGCAGAAATATTCTCACCATTGTCTGTGTCATGATGCCCAAGAGGTCTCAGCGACGGACTGAGAGGCTGAGGGGTGCTCTGTACTTAACCCAGTACAGAGGCTGAGCCTCCGCCACGCAAATAAATCATCACGTATTTTCAATTAGTTTGCACTCTCACTAGCTGCTGTCCTGAATAATTAGGAAAACGATTCACATGCTGCCAGGAGCTGATCTGAAGTGTTATCTCTGGGATAATTATCTGTCTGCAGTTCAGTCTCCCCTGCTCCTCCCAGGTCAGCCCGGCCGCAGGAGGACACCCAGAGAGCATTAATGAGCTCTCATTGAAGATGTTAAAAAGCTTGTATTGATCTGTTTGTCCAAGAAGGAGATATTTAAGCCTCTCTGCTGAGGGCAGGAGAGACAGCAAACCCTATCACAGAGCCTGTTAGCCGGCCTCGGCTGCTCTTGCCAGCCCCGCCCCTCTCCCTGCAGGTCTCCTTCCGGAGGTCAGACTTCAAACTCATCATGTGGCTTTCCAACCTGCCCCCTGTGCCACTTTCCCAGTGTTTGTTTTCTTTGAATGTGTGTGTGTGTGTGTGTGTGTGTGTGTGAGTGAAAGAGAGACAGAGAATGAAGGAAGGAGGCCTAGTGAATAAGTATGAATCCACGAGCCTGTACCAACATAAATGAATGAATAAATGAATGAAGGAGTGAATAGAAAAGAAGACAAGTTTCTTTCTTACTACAGAATGCCAGCTAATAAATGTAGACAGAAAGAACGAATTAGAAAATCACCACTTGACACTATCATAGTAATAATTGATCCAGATAAGAAATATCAAATATCAAAGAATAATGAAAAAACAGGTATTTGCATACCCTCAACACATCTCACAAAAAGATACTTAATTCACTTAAACAGGAAAAACGAGTAGCTTCACAGTAGAGAAATCTGGCAGATGCCACCTTAACCAAGTGATCAAAGTTAACATCAATAGTAATGGGACTAATTGCCATCACATGCCCCCCAGGTGCCGAGGAGGACATAACGTCACTTCTGTGACATTCCCGCCAAAAACACAGAACCTGAATCTCATCACCAGGAAACAGCAGACAAACTCAAATTAAAGGACTTTTGACAAATCAGCTGGCCTGTACTGTTCATAAATGTCAAGTTCGTGAAAGGCAGAGAAAGGATGTGGAATGGTTCCAGATCAATGGAGACCAGAGACAGTACAAGTAAGTGAAATGTGGGATTCTAGACTTCATCCTCGACCAGAAAAATTAAAGTTGCTTTGCTCCAAGGAACAGTGGTGGGATGATTTACGACATTTGAATAAGGTCTGTGGATTAGAACATAGTGCTATATTAGTGTTCATTTCTTGATTTTGATAATTGCACCATGGTGATATAAGAGAATGCCTTTATTTTTAGGAAATGCACATTGAAGTATTTCTGGGTAAAAGAGCTTATATCTGTAACTCACTCTTAAATAGCTCAGAAAAACAAATAACAGTGTATGTGTGTGTGTGCGTGCACACACACACACACACACATATACAGTGTACGTAGATGTGTATATACATATGTACGTATTGATATCTGTCTATATCTATTCATATGTTCACCCGTTCACCCAGCATCCCTCCATCCCTCCATTGTGAGAAAGAAAAAGCAAATGTAACAAATGTGGCAAATGTTGACTTAGGGAATTTGGGTAAAGGAGACTTAGGATTTCTTTCTTTCTTTCTTTCTTTCTTTCGTAACTTTTCTGTAAGCCTGAATGTTTTTCAAAATAGTTTTTTTTTTAAGAAGGAAAGGACAAAGGTAAAAATATATGAAAGGAAGAAAAAAGGAAAGAAAGAGGACAAGAATAATAACCTGGCTTTCTTCCCAGCAACTCCTCATGAAGGACATCGTACCCTGGACTTGGCAAGGATAACTTTACAGGACACTGGACCAGTGACTACCCTGGGGCCTTAGCCTGACTCACAGGGTGTTCAGCTTAGCAGAATGTACATGGACAAAGACTTCAGCTTTGAGTTAGGAGAGCAGGGATCTGGCTCGAACCCTGCTATGAAGAAGAGCAAATGCCTAAGTTTCTCAGCATCTTGGGTTTCCTAGTCTTATCTACAGCTAGGCTCGGATTCTAGCGTGCAAATCTTTGTAGAGTCACCAGGCTTCCTTTGGAGTCAGCATAACTTAGGGGGCTGGGGCAGATTCTTCGTGCACCAGGCCACCATGCTGGGTGAGATAAGACAAGGAGACAGCATGAGTGAAGAGAGAGCATTAGACTCAAAGCCAGGAGACCTGGGCTTTGTGCCCTGACTTCAGCAGGTGCCAGCGGTGCCATTTTGGGAAATCACGTAACCTCTCTGAGCCTCAGTATTTGCATCTGTGACATGAGGGTACAGATGCAGGGCCTCACTTGCATACAACAGTCACTCACTGAATGGCATCTGAACTGAAAGACTCTGTGCTGAGAGAGGGAGAGGCTCTGGGAGATGCGGCAGAGTAAAACAGGTCATAATTGGGGCAGGCTTCCTCAGAGAGAAATAGGTTTAGTTCCCTGGATCTGCGATTTGGTCATTACTTAATTCACTAAGTCTTGGTTTTCTTATCTGGAAGATGGAGACAATATGATGTGTCTGCCTGGGTGGCTGGAGATTTCAAGATAGTGACAAATGCAAATGCTCTAGGAAGAGCAGTACTTTGGCAACGTGGACTTCCTCACACCCCACCCCCACCCTGCTCTCCTCCTACCCTCCCAAATGCAAGAGGTGATTGTCGTTACTGTATTGCCTGGTTGATGTTGGAACAATTCCATCTTTGTCCCCAGGTCTTACCTAACCACCGGATCAGATTCTATTGACGTGACAACCCGCCCTCTCCCATCTGCCAGCTGAGAATATTCATGCTAAACTGCTGATTTCTGTCTCAGAATAAAGGCACACTCCCCCCCACCCAAATCTGCACACTTTGGGTAAATTCTGAGAGGCACCCAGCTAACAGGCGGAGGTTACAGAAGCAGGTGAGCCCGGGGGCTCTGCGTACACACCTTTGTGTCTCCTGAGAGGTCAACCAGCCATGCGGCCCTAATTAAGAGCTTACATCTCACATCCATCTGCCCAACTTCATGATGGCTCTTCACTGGAAAATGTATTCCTTTGTCCCACACCCACAGCCTGAGTATGCAGTGCTGTCAAAAGGTCACTGTTATGGAGCGTGGGACCGTGGAGACCTCAGGAGGAATGGGGGGCATTGTGGTCAGCCCTGGTGGGAATGGACTGCTTCCCCAGTCAGTGCAAGGACTAAAAAAATCAACAATAATAATAATGAATAAATAAAAGCTTGCACCAAGAGCATGCGTATCAGGACCAAACAATAGTTTGGAACCTTTTGAGAGGGGCAGTTCCTATCAAATAATGGTGCTTTATTGATATGGTAATTTTTATATTAACAAATGTGTGCTGGAAATGCTGTGATTTATTTTTTTCTTGGAGGGGAAAAAAAGTAGCTTGCATGTGGCATCAATAATGATATGCTAATGACCTGCTTCCAAATTTAGATTAAAAAAATTTAATTGGCAAATCTCAGAGCTGAGAAGATGGCTTTCCTGATTGCGGCCCAGTTTTAAGGTCCAAATGTAAGGTTTGGTAAACTTAAAATTTCAGGCAGTCCCCAATATAGGATCTCTATAACCGGGATATGGACTTTTTTAGGGGTTGTAGGTTAATTATACTACTGGATCTGCGTATATCTCAAATTTAGATCATCCTGGTTTGACAAAATGGAAACATCTGACAAATGCTGACTGGGACCATTTTCCCCTTTCTGTGCACACACACACAGACACACACACATGCACACATATGCATACGCACACACATGTACACAGAAAGCATAAAGGGGGCTATGTAAACAAAATGTTTTGTAAGGAAAGAGACCGTTTCTCTGATGAAAACAATGGCAAATTAGTTTTGTTATATATTTTTAAATAACTTCTAAACCTGTATATGATTTCACAATAACCTGGAATAGAATATACATATATATATGTATATATATATTGTTCATATGGCAGAGTGAATATTATTGGTTCATTATATCCAGCAAGGCAGAAATATCACAAGATATCTAAATTAGGATTTAAAGAAGAGGGGAAAAAGGAACTCTTTTGGATAATAATGAATAAGCCCACCGTGATTCTGGATTAATTCTTCCTGTTTCTTTCTTTTTCAATCTCTGTCTCACTCCTTCTCTTCGTCACTCCTTTCTCTGTGCATCCCTTTTCATTTTTATTACATTCGCTCTTTCATAATCACTCTCATACTCTGTGCATTCTCTTTCTTTCTCTCTCTTTTTTCATCTTTCTTTCTTCCTTTCTCTTTCCCTCATCCCCCCTACCCGTCCCTCCCTTCCTCACTTCACTCTCTCCTCTTCCTTCATTTCTATACTCCTTCCACTATGGCCTTTAGGCAAGTGATGTCCTGATTAAGCATGATGGTCAGAAGTCAGGCTGGACTGAGTATTGACATTTTTGATTAATCCATACAAATACTGGTCAAAAGGAAACCCCTTGTTTGGCTCTAGACAACCTTTATTCCAGGGTCAGAATTTCTTTCTTGAGAAGAAGAGTCCAGTGAACAAACCTGAATATTCTGATATAGCTCTGAATATTCTGATATACAGGGGCATTAGCTGACATAGACGCTTTCCTGGTGATTTTTCTCTTTCCCCTAGATGTTCGGAGTTGGAAAAAAAAAATGTCGGTTCTCCATGGTTCCGGTACTTGGATCTATGATATACTTGGACAATTGCAATGTTTCTAAAGTACTGTGTCATAAATAATAGCTATTGGTTAAGTGCTTTACCAGGTGTTAAGAATGTAAACCCTGAATCACCCTCTGAGATGCTACCATTACATTCAGTAAAGCAGATCCTTTTCCACAGGGCACCTTACAGGTGACTAGTACACTTATGGGACCAGTGGTCAGGCCCCACAGTCAGGACTGTATGATTTCATCTCATTGTAGCCTCAAAATAACCTTTCAATGGCATGCATTGTTAATCCTATTTTGTAGAGAAAAACGGAGGTTCAGAGAAGAGACAATGACTGTCCCAAGACCATCGGACAGCAGTCAGGGGAGGAAGGGCAAGGGCAGGTGCGTGTGTGCCCAGACCTGTGATTTACCTGTTACTTCCCACTCTCCATCCTCAGCCTGCAGACCAGGCAGCACTAGGTCAGAATGCATCTCTCTCCAGCCTCAGCACTGCAGGACAGCTGACCTGCTCTTCATGTCTGCATTTCTCTTGGGAGCCTCCCAATGACCTTGTGTACCCAGCCATACCTCCTGCTCATCTAGTTCACTCTCATTTATCCTTCCAACCTAAGTTTAGAAAAATCTTCCTCCAGGAAGCCTGCTTTGACATCCAAGACCTGAATTTGGTTCCCACGTCATCCTGTATCTCTCCACGACCACATATCTCACTCTCTGTTATTTTTTGGTCTGGGTGGCTCCCTGAGGGGAACGTGAGCAACTTGAAGTCAGAGGCCTTGTTATTTTGACAACTTTTGATAAACAACAGACAGATACTGTTGTAGTCCCTGCAGAACCACATGCGCAAGGCCCCTCCCTGCTTCCGTAGAATTTACGTGCTCCATGTATGTTTATTGTGGCACTGTTCATAATAGCAAAGACTTGGAACCAACTCAAGTGCCAATCAATGATAGACTGGATAAAGAAAATGTGGCACATATACACCATGGAATACTATGCAGCCGTAAAAAAGGATGAGTTCATGTCCTTTGCAGGCACATGGATGAATCTGGAAACCATCATTCTCAGCAAACTGACGCAAGAACAGAAAACCAAACACCGCATATTCTCACTCACAAGTGGGTGTTGAACAATGAGAACACAGGGACACAGGGAGGGAAACATCACACCCTGGGGTCTGGAGGGTGGTGGGCTAGGGGAGGAATAGCAGGGGGTGGGGGGATTGGGGAGGGATGGCATTAGAAGAAAAAGCTAATGTAGATGATGGGGCGAAGGATGCAGCAAACCACCACACGGCATGTGTATACCTATGTAACAAACCTGCACGATCTGCACTTGTACCCCAGAACTTAAAGTATAATAAATAAATTTAAAAAAAAAGAATTTACGTGCTGTAGGAGGAAACGGGTAGAGGGCCCACATGACTGAATCCCCAGGGTATATGTAGCACAGTGCCTGGCACACTGCACGTGTCCAATAGATGCTTTTTAAATGGCTGAATAAATAAATAACATATGGGTAAAAAATCATTTTGATAAATCAATAATGCCTTACTTCTGTATATAAACTGCCAGGGGACTATTGGCCTTATACACTGATGAGTACACCCTGGTGGAAAGCAGGCTTGCGATTTGCCCGAGGAAGGAGAAGGAGGAGAAGGCAGGATGGGAGGCTATTCTGGAGGCTCCACAGGTCGCCTAATGCTCACCTGTCTGGCAGCGGTGTCTCCAGCTTTGTTTCCAGAGCTTTGTCAGTGACAAAGGGGTCTTATTATTTACACTCCTGGCCTGTGTCTTTGCTAAGTGCTTTCTGGTTATTTACTAGAGAGTAGATGAAGCAAACAAGGATAAAGACAGGGTACTCTTTTCATAATTCATTTTAATGTCTGGGTCTTGGTTCTCTGGAAGCAGCTCCAAGGATCCATTTGTCTGCCACGTGCAGTAAATATTGGAGAAGTGATGCACCCCTTATCCAGGGGCCTGGACAGAGAGAAGACGGTGGAGCACCAGATATGCTGATCTGGTGGTTCCCAGAACCCAGGAATCAGGTAGAGAAAGGAGGGAGGAGGTGACAGCACTGGTGCTAGATTCCTTTGCTAAAGGACAGTAAGACATGAGAAGTAGCTCCCTTCTTTGTCACCATGCAAGCCAGGAAGTCATTGTGGAAAGAAGACAACCCTCTAGGCTGAGAGTCACATGGGCTACAGCTTCTCTTTTCGAAAGGTTCATATTGTGACAGGCAGCAGTGCCAACTAAAGCTTATGACTTGCAGCATCCCATACTCTGGTTCACATGTGACTGCTCCCTAGTTCTTGGTTGTGGGGAAGTCACTGAATCTGCCTGTGCCTGGGATTCCCCATGCTACAAATGGGATACAAGAATATCTACCCCAAAGCTTACTGTGATGTTAACTGACTGGTTCTGTGTCCATGCCCACTGGTTCTCATTACTGGCAAATGAAAAAATGTGATCTTCCTCTTCACTGCCCTCATTTTACTCTCATTGTCCACAATATCACCACCACCCTTGAGATCTGCGTGTCCGGTTCAGTAGCCACTGACCAGATGTAGCTGTAGAGCTTGAATGCAGCTGTTCCAAATTGACATGGACCCTATGTGTATATATAGTGTGCACATAATGTATATATATATATATATATATAATTTATATAATGTGTACATAATGGAGTTTGAAGATTTAGTACAAAGAAAAGAATAGAAAATATTAATATTTCATGATTACATTTTACATGATGACACATCTAAATGATAATATTGTGGGCAATGTCAGTAAAGGAAAAACATAATCCTTACGATATGAAACCCCTACTGCTTCCGCTTGTTTCCAAGCTCACACCCCAGCAGCCTGTGGCTCTAGCTTCATTTATGCATTGGGTTTCTCTTCCCTGTGGATGTTTGTCTTGCTTTTGACTATTGCCCTGTCTGCTTTACTCTTTTCTTTTATCTATATCTGTCTTGCTATGTGTTTTGAGGTTGGATGGGCAAACTCAGCTTCAAAGTGTGAACCCACCCTACCATCTCGCCCTGAAGTCGCCCATGGCCTCTGCATGCTGTCCCAGAGCTCTTGGACCCAGGAGAAGTTGTGCCTTCTGGCAAATGATATATGGAGACAGCCTGGATTAATATTAACTGTGAAAGGTGCTCATTATTCATTTCTGGTTCAAGGTGACAGGGTTAAGCCTGATAGCATCCTTTTAGTGGTATTAGGCTGTGATAAAGCCCCTGGCACTGTGGCCATGTTATCTGATGTCCCAGGAGCTCAGTGCTTGCACTGAGCCCAGTAAGCACTCAGCGTAAGCACTTAAACAAAACACAGTTACAAATTTACAATTAGGGAACAGCCTGGGAAAATTTCTCCCCAAATGCCTTGTTCCTACCTTCTTTGTTTCTCCTAGTGCCAAAGGATAATGAAGGAGTTTAGTGAATATCTAGTATATGAATAAACGTTTGAAAAAGGAAATGAAGAAATAAAGTGGGTGAATGAGTAAATAAGTTGGTGACTACGTGAATGAATGAGTAAAAGAATCAATTAATTTTTGGATAAATGGATGAATAAAATATCAAATACATACATTTCTGTATCATTGAATGAGTAGCTGAAAGAATGTCTGGTTACTTGGTTGCAAGGGCAATGAGGGAAGGAATACGTGAATGAATAAGTGAGTGAATGAATGAGCAGATGAATGGGCTTAGCATAGTGTCTTAACTGCTGCTTTTTCTGGTCTCTTCGTCTCATAGTCTACCTCTCACCATTCCTGACATTCTTTTGATTTTTGCCTGTTTTATTTTTCCTCCTTAATACTTACTACTATTAAACTTATTTATTTATTTTCTTGTTAATCATCCTCCTTACTAGAAGGTAATTCCTAGAATAGCAGGGAATGTTTTCTATTTCATGAACTGCTCTACTCCAAATGATAATATTATGGACAAATTAGGTTAAAAATATCCCTTAGGATGTGAAGCCCCAATTGCTATTGTTTGATTTCAGGCTCAAACCCCAAGATCTTTGAATAATGAGGGGCATATAATAAGTACTGAATAAATACTGGTTGAGTGGTGGCTGTGTGGCTAGATGGGCAGATGGAAGACAGGTCAAAAAAATATATAGAAGAAGCAATGGTATGCAGACACATGTTTATTTAGAGAGCAAGAGATTAGGGGTCTGAAGCCACAGGACATTGTGTTCCTTGCTGTTTACTACCTGTGTGTTTTGGGGGTGGCCCGAGCTGAGGGAGGTGGAACTTCTCTGGGTCATTTTGCATTTTCATCTGTCGAGTGGGAGTGATGCAATCTGGACTGCCCATGAGTCTGTTGTGGGGAATCAATGCTGAGGAGCATGTGGACATGCTTGGTGCATGCTAAATTCCATGCTAAATGCCCATGGTGGCCACTGCTGGCCACTGGGGATGTCCAGCTCTGCAGGGATGGTCTGGCATTAAAGCCTCTGTTTGTTCCGAACCTTCCCATGAGGAGATGAAGCTGGCAGGGGTGACGCTGATGTGCAGTGAGGGAATCTATAACTGAATTAAAGAATGGTGGGCTGCTGACCCTGCTTAGACAGTCACCTGCTTCAGCAAGTTTTTTCTCTTCTGGACCTAATTTTGCTCTTCTGTAAGTCAAGGGGACAGGGAACTGGCTCCCATATCTTGAAAATTCATTTCAAGACACATTTCAAACAAACAATGTGCAAGCTGTAACCCCATAAAATAATTTCTGCTTTTTTCTACACCCAAAATGATTTACCACTCCTTGTGGAATTGGCTGAGTGGGCTGGACATTCACTCCCATGGCCTGGTACAGAGGGTGAATGTGTGTGACCCAACCAAGGAGGCAGAACATGGATCAAGCAGCTATTGACTGCAGCACGCCACAGGGATGCTGCTTGACCCGGTATTCCACGTTTTCTTTTCTTTTCATAAGATCTTCCACTGGTCCACCCAAATCACATCACAGAGACTTAATAGGGAAATAAGTCTTGACTTCTGTCCTCAGTATATCTTCAGTTACCTGACCCAAGCCCCCAGGCCCCTGATAAAATGCACACATAACTCTTCCTGTACAGTGCTTTAAAACATAAGACAAGCACATGGACGTGTATCCCAAGACAAGAAGTAGAGCCAGGGACTGACTGGTTACTAATAATTATTAAAGTAATATTTCATAGCCTGCTTTTATGCTGTCATTATTTTTTAACGAGTAGCTATTTATCTCAAGAGGTGCTATCTAAAATGCTTTCAAAATGAGTTTTGAAATTATTTTTAATTTACTTTCGATGTTCAAGATTCTTATTCAGTGTTACAGCTTACCTGGTCCAACCAGCTGAATAAGCCAGAGGAAGTATAGATGAGATACACATCTTGCTAAAAAGCATAAATTACTTTCCTTAACTTCTTCTATGATATGATATCTATCAACCAACTGAATTGGGCTCATTTCTTCACCTATGAATTTTAGCAATTTCCTTAACTTAGCATTCATGGTGCTCTTATAACATACAAGGAAGTTCCCAAACTGAAGTCCAATGCATCAATAGTCCCGATTAGTAGCCTTCCCTGTGACCAGCCAGTTTGCTATGTGATTTTGCAGTGCCTGCTTACTGTGCGTAGGGAAGCCCTCCACCACCCTCTTTTTATCTTGACTCTTGGTTTGAATATGGGACTTACTTGACCAATGAGATGTTAGTAGATGTCATGTCAGCAGACAGAAAGTGATTGTTCTCATTCATCTCTACCATGGCATTGAGAAGACATGCCTGGCTTCCTTTGCTGGCTGCAGGGAGGGAATAGAGACCTGTGGAGCAGTCACAACAAGATGTGCTTAGCCTAGGGCAGTTGATCTCTAGTTGGCCACAGACAAATGAATAAACCCCATTCAAACTAGCCAAGTGCAGACCAGATCAGCCAGCCTACTCCAGCTGATGGACATATTAATAAGTTAAACGCATGCTTATTATATCCCGCTGAGATTTTAAGGTTGTTTTTTACACAGCATTCATTTGACATTAACTAACTGTTACAAAGATAAATCATAGAATGCTACAAGTGCTATAATTCCACAACTCTGTGCATGACAGCTTAGTATGACAATATTTTGAGAGTATTTTCATTTACAAATAATCCACTTATTGGCTTGTAGAAGTAGATTGCTGATGATAAATTTTATCTATAGAAGAAATACAGTGAGATCATTATTTGGTGGGATGTTTGGTTGTGGAAAAGGATAAAATCTCTAGTGTCTTAAATCTCTTGGGCTTGAATGCTCATTTCTGTAAATGAACTGTGTCATTTTAATGTGTCAATAACTATGGGTTAAGCCCACACTCTCCTTTTAATTTACCCTGGATTTTTCAGATAAGAAGTCACTTCTTATGTTATACTTTTCCTTCAAATGGATAAAGATATTTCCAAGTAGGGCCAAGGGGGCTAGTTTCCCAGAGTTGCACCCCATTCTTACATAAAAAAGATCTCAACTACATGGACTACATTGATGTCTTCAGAGACGTGTCAGGAGTAATATAATAACAGGTACACTGTAAGTGTCTGAAATGAACATCTGTTTAAAGCCCATTGAAAGTCACCTTTGTGTTGGGGAAGCTCATTTCCCTTCCATCCACTGTGCTGTCTCCTACGGGTGAGAAAGAGGCAAGACGAATACCGCTCATTGGCCAACCCCAAGTCTTTTTCAATCCCCTTCTCTTAACACATTCCATGATAAAGGCTTACAAAGATAACATTTTGCTTTTACAGCTTCCCTTGAAGCTAAAGGTGATGTTATGTGTTATACTGTGTCCCTCAAAAACATATTCTGTAAAGTCCTAACCCCAGAACCTGAGGATGTCACCTTATTTGGAAGTAAGACTGTTGAAGATATTATCAGTTAAGATGAAGTAATAATGGAATAGGATAGATCCTTAATCCAAAGTTACCTGGGTTCTCTTTTTTTTTTTTTGGTCCTGAAATGGAGAATCACTCTTGTCGCCCAGGCAGGGGTGCAGTGGCGTGATCTCAGCTCACTGCAACCTCTGGCTCCCAGGTTCAAGTGATTCTCCTGCCTCAGCCTCCCAAGTAGCTGGGACTACAGGCACTTGCCACCATGCCCAGCTAATTTTTTGTATTTTGTGTTTTTTTTTTTTTTTAGTAGAGATGGAGTTTTACTATGTTAGCCAGGATCCACCTGCCTTGGCCTCCCAAAGTGCTGGGATTACAGGTGTGAGACACTGTGCCTGGCCAATTACCTGGGTTCTTATAAGAAGATGGGAATTTGGACATGGAGATGATGTGAAAATACAGAAGACAGTTGGTTACATGAAGAAGCTTCAGAGATTGGAGTAATGCTGCCATGAGTCAAGAGTGTCTGGGGCTACCAGAAGCTGAAGAGGTAAGGATGGATCCTCCCCTAGAGGCTTTGCAAGGAGTGCAGCTCTACTGATATTTGATTTCAGATCTCTGGCCTCCAAAATTGTGAGACAATAAATTACTTTTGTTTAAAACCTCCCAGTTTGTGGTACTTTATTACAGTGGTTATAGGAAACCAATACAGATTGCTATATAAACATTCAGATCAACGACAAAAGGTAGAAGTCTACTAGGGACTTCTTGGAAGGGGTTAGGTTTTCTGATAAAAGGGACAGATGTGGTTGCTCCCAACCATTTTTTATTCTTTCCCCTTTGTGTGCCGATGTGATAGTGGGTTCTAAGACAGAACTTTTATAATCAGGCTATAGTAGCCACCATGCTAGAAGTGAAAATGCTGACAGATAAAAAGAGCCTGAGTTTTCAATGGAATTGTTGAGCTACTGTTCCACCCTGCATTGACTACATCTAGAATTTTAAATGCAAAAATAAGAATTTCCTAATTTCAATTGATTTCTTATTGGTTTGCTATTATTTGCAATCCAAGGTATTTTTATCTGGTATAGTAGAATTTAGCTTGCTGTCTACTTCTGGTACATGCCGGAGGGACATTGATATCCCCTTAGCAGTTTACTGACACCTATATTTAAAATTGGTTTGATGGAAAAATGTTCATTTATATATATAATCAACAAATATTTATTGAGTACCTGGTATGTTCCAGTCACTATCCTAGGTACTTGGGACATATCAGGAAATAAAACCTATCACAATCTCTGTTCTTACAGGGTATCCATGCTACCTCCCCCTCCCCTCTAAGTATTTCATTGGTCCTTCCAATGGACTGCGTGTCTCATGTCAATGGTTTTCAGTTGTTTCTCAGAGGAAGATAGATCCCCGAAGAGCTGTTCCTTCTCACTGTACTCCTTCCAAAGACATCATCCTTTTCCTCCACAAAGCTCCTAGGGAATACCACCAATGCCTTCATCACTTACCACTTAAAAATCAGACAAAAAAAGGGAAAACCCTGAAGCTTGCTTTGCATTTTCAGTCACTAAGATGGTTGTCCTGGTATCAGTCTGAAAACAGAAAAGGTGTGGTATACAGTGAGCAGGTTTCCCTTCTCCACACCTCTCTGTTCTGGGAAAAGAAGGGTCAGGGACATGTCACTGTAAGGAAAGGCTTAGGAATCTTTGAAGATCATTGTCCCTGTTTTAGCATGATGACAGATTCTTTTGGCTTTTAAACATGATTTTTTGGGGGAATTGTCCTTTGTCATTTCTGTCTTTCTTGAGCAACAATGTCTCCACACCCTGCTGTTTTTGTTTTTCTTTTTCTTTTTCTCACAGCCTGCTGTGGGTCTTAAAATATTTTCAAGATCTCTGGGAGATGTTCAAAGTGTGAATGTGTGGTAGGCAGACAGTTGTATTTATTGGTGCATGTTCTGACTTAAAGAAAAGTCTACATCTAAAAGTAGTGGGAAGAAAATACCTTCAGTTGGGCCCTTTCCTGAGAGAAAAAAATATACATATATTTTATATATGTATGTGTACATACACATGTACATACACACACTCACACACACATATATGTATCTATACTCTTTTGATATTATAAAGATGTCTTTTCAGATGAGAATTGTTACTGCAACTTAAAAAAAAAAGTTCAGCTTGTAATAAAAGAAAAACTTTCAAAAAAAAGCAGACTCCATAAATGGTTTCATTCAAAGGGCTGCTTTTAATTTGGCTGTGGTGACAGATTAAGAAGGAGAAACTTGAACCAGACCTTTGACCTGTCGTGGGGTCAGAGGTTGCCTCTGTCTGTGTTCGGACTCCTTTGACAACTTCCTATATAATTTGACTATTATTTGCGTGTCTGGGCACCGTCTGACCCCGGAGTCTGGAAAAATGAGAAAGGCAGCCCGCATTTTGGTGCCATATGGACAACAGTGAGGGAGGGCACATTTAATCAAATTTGGGTGGAAAACACTGTCTGATCCCAGGTTAGGGAAAGAAGCCTGCATGGGATTTCCAACAGACTGGCAAAAAAAGGGTCGGATGACAGGCATGCTATGATTTAGGGCACATGTCCCCCACCAGACGCTGGTATGGCTGCAACAAAATTTTGAATTTGGAAGCAGATCAATTATGAAAAAAAGAGAGGTGCTGGTGGCATTTCAAATTGCAAGTGGACTTCTGCCACAGAAGTACAGAAAGACTGAATTTTAAAAATCCAAATAAATGCATCTCTAATGCAGACTCAAGTCACAAGAAAATGGGCACTTTGGGCAGAGACAAAGGATTTTTATGTTTTTTTTTTTTAAACTTTAGGCCTGGTGGAAGACTGTGTTCATGCTGAATAATAAGTGTACTTCAGTTTCATAAACTCTACATGAGTCTTCATGGTAAAAAAAAAATTGTGTTTATAAAAAAGAGCTTTATTTGGTAAATAATAATAAATATATTTCTCAGTTTAGAGGACTTAATAAAAAACACATATAACAGTATATCAGAGCTTCAGAGCAGCATGGAATAATTGCCTGGCCACACCAAGTTGCTTTAACACCATCGAAGTCAAGCTCTAGGTATTTAAATAGCCTGTAGCGTGTTCTCATGGTGCATGAATGCACCCACAGACCTGAGGAGCCCCAAGTCTTATTAAGGAAAATTGTGGGACCCCATAGCTTAGCTTGTCACCAAGCGTACTGGGGCCATGATCTTGTCTGATCCTCGTCACAGCCCTCTGAATAGATGGCAACTGAGGAGGAGAATAAGGACTGGATCAGAAGACTCCACGGTTGTCAGCTGGCCACAGCTGGAAGTTGGGGCCATGAATCTGGAAATCAGTTCACAGTCAAAGAAGGAAATCAATAAACAATGCAAGGCAAGATGAACAAAACAGAAGCGGTCCCAAGATTCTATAAGGGAATCTGGAGCAAAGCAGAAAGATCTTGGTGTGCAGCCGAGAGGCAGGAGGACTTCTGAGGCGGTGGGCAGGGCAGTAAGGGCCTCAGCTGGGCCTGAGAGGGTGAATGGTTTCAGGAAAGGAGAGAAGAGGAAGGGACGAGGCACAACAAAAACTGAGTTCAGAGCTACAAAAGACCCTTCAAATGCTAACACCCAATTCTTTCCATCTTATAGACCATTTAAGTGAGAGAGAACAAAGTTGAATGAGTTTGACCTAAGTTACCGAGTTAGTTAAAACAGACCTAGATTTATGCCCATGTGATATGATACCCCAACTGTCAGGACCCAAGTTTATCTCCAAGCAAAGACCCCCAATCCTGTGCCTCTTATGTGTTTTCTTATACTTTCTGGTACAAATTCAGAAATATGATTAATCTAATTTCTAAAATATATTAAGATCCTCAGGTGTTAGATAAGTAAGCTAGTTTTTGGGTTTAGTGGGTGCACAGAAAGTTCAAATGCCATAAGACAGGGAAGCACCAGCCTTGAGCTGTCTTTGACAAGGGCTAGTGTCTTGGGGAAAAAATGGCTTATTTTTCTTTTACAGGGGCAAACAGTGCAAAACACTTGAGTTAATGCGTTTGGAGCTATTTTATGTAAAATGCATCTTCTGGCTACTGAATTCTTTTGCTTTTCACAGGATAGACATTTAGGAAGAAATCAATCTCACGTAAGTAGACATCACTTACTGAGCATGTAATAATGTATTCGATACTGTCCAATTATTCATAAATGCATTCGATCTCACAACCAAAATGGAAGACGTGTATCCAGATCAGCAACCTTGCTTCAGATAAGAAGAAACTGTGACTCTGAGGATTTCAGTGGTGAGCCCAGTGCCCTGGCTTGCACCCTGCAGGACTTAACCCTGGCCAGCTTCTGGAAGATTCTTTGCTCAGCCCCACATGGCCCTGACATCTGCAACGGCATTTGATGCAAGTGGTCTTAATTCTCACCTAAGTATTGCCTGCGCTTTACACTTCATACTTTTGCTGGAGTTTTTTGAAGGTTAATGTTTTGTCTTCCTGGACTGAGAAAAAAAGGAGGCATCCCATAAAAACAAGGCTAGAGTGGTAAGCTGTGGTCTTGAAGATCATGTCAGGATACTCCCTGGAAGAGGACCACGATGATTCTTTCTTCTGGGCCTCAATAAATTCATACAAAAGTGATGTCAAGTGTGCTGGGGAGCAGAATATCTCTAAGGATCCTTACACTGTAGAGGCTTTTCTGTCTTCCCATTTCTCTGTTAACATTTTCAAGAACATTAGATCATTAGGAGGAGGGACACGTCACTGCTCACTTTTCCAAAGACCCAAGCCGCTTTCTCCTTCCTAATGCCAAGGGATGTTGAACTCAGGGCATAGACGGTAAGTTCTGTGCCTTGGGCTGCTTTTTTGTCAGTGATGGTGATTTGGTTTTGAAAATCACCTTCCCCCCTTGGTCCCTGTGTCCCATTCTAAGGCAACCCGTGGTAATGTCAGGCTCTCATTAAATATCAAGACCCTCCATCTGCTTCCGTCTTTCCTCTGAGAAAATCCTCAGACAGCCAAGGTCACGGCCACATATGCCCCACCACCCCCAGAGCAAAAAGGGGAGGGGAAGTGGGGGAGCTGCCTGTCTACACTGAGCCAGACACAAAAGAGCTGTTATTCAGAAGGTTTGTATGCAAAGTGCATGGTTCAAAGCTTGTGGACCCACCACGTGCATTCCCAAAGCCATGCTTTTACATTCTAATTTTTTCATGCACTTCATCATGGGGTCACAGATTCAGCTCAACAATAGGAAATCACTCTGGGATCAGCAATTGTAGACAAACTGGACACCCTTTCCGGTTGCTGATGTCTGCATCAGATCATGAGGCTGGAGACAGTAGGCTCCAGGCCCTACCCTGGAAATTGAGATTTGGTGCTCAAACTACTTGAGTCAGTTGCTGACTGATCCAAACCTGCAGGAAGGCATGTGTATGACTTTAGAGGTAATTTTTTTCTCTGAAGGAGAATGGTAATGAAGTCCCATGAGGTGCAAGTGCAGGTGACAAGATCTCTCACACGCCTGGCTTTCCTAGCTGGTGGTTCCGGTTAAGTCACGTTACCTCTGTCTGCCTCTATGAGCAATAATAAAATCTACTGCTTTAGTTCTGGGTTTTGGGGGAGGATTTAATGAATTAGTGCACTACGAGAATAATTGGCCCATGGTAAGTTCACAACTCACAACAAACAGTAACACTATCAGCAGTAGTATGATCACCTGATGATTAGAGCATTGCCCTGAGCCTTGGCGTTCCACACCATAAAATTTGGAGAGATAGAAGCCCCTGCTTGCCTTGCTGCACAGGGGAAGGATCAAAAGGGATAAAATGGGCTTCCTAGTTCTTGGATCACAAAAAGTCCTTGTTCTATATCAGCACAGGAGCTGCTTAGGTGAGGACTGAAGGCTTCTATAGCCCCAGTTCTCAACCTGGTTTTGTCCCCTAAGTGCCATCTCATCATCAGAAAAAAGAGGAGAAATTAGAAGAGGAAAAATAAGCAAGGCACAACTTGATTTTTGTCACTTGAAAGTCTTTATTTCAAGACCGTTCCCTTGGTTCTGGGAGTTCTTGTGTCATTACCTTCTGTTAAAAGGATTCAAATGACATTATTTGCATGGAAACTCGCATACCAATGATGTCATTTATGTCACGAAGTTGCATTACAATGAAGAGGATGATGACTGTGTCACATGGACCTGACATTCTTCATGCAGTTAAATTGAAAGTCAATGCTGGCAGTTCTTAACCACACACATTCCTTGAAAATACATCACTTCTGATATGAAATGAATATTTTAGGATGCCAAGTCTAGGCACATCAAATGGTGCTAACCAATAGTATCACTCTAAGGCAGACAAAGTTTCCTAAATTCAGGTGGACTTAGCCCTCTCTGAGTCAGATTGTCAGATGGGCTAATAAACTATGATCTTTCCAGCCAAGCCTAATCATGCTTTGATGACAGTCTCTTCAAAAATGTCTTTTTTTTTTTTTTTTTTTTTTTTTTGAGAAGGAGCCTTGCTTTGTTGCCCAGGCTAGAGGGCAGTGGCGCGATCTTGGCTCACTGCAACCTCTGCCTCCTGAGTTTAAGTGATTCTCCTGCCTCAGCCTCCTGAGTAGCTGGTACTATAGACATGTGCCACTGTGCCTGGCTAATTTTTTTATGTTTTTAGTAGAGATGAGGTTTCACTGTGTTAGCCAGGATGGTCTAGATCTCCTGACCTCCTGATCCACCCACCTCAGCCTCCCGAAGTGCTGGGAATACAGTTGTGAACCACCGTGCCAGGCTTTAATGATGTCTTCTAAAAGCAGTTTCAGTTGGAGGTATCTGCAGAAACATTAAGGAATTGTTCTGTTAAGTAAGATGATAGCACAGATACTTTGGAGGCACAAATCCAAAATGATCTATGAGACACACCAGTTCTAAAGGTTGGTTCAGCATGCTGAATGTTCACTGGCTGGGTAGAGCAAATTCACAGTGTGGTCCAGTCAAAGCAGTGGGGCTGTGGAATGAGATGGAAGGAGATGCATGGAAGGTGTAACTGCAAATTCCATCAGGAGGTGAAGAAAACACACATATTCGGAGAGGCCAACACCAAACAACCTTTATGATGAGAGATCTCAACGCACAAGAGAAGGGAAGATGCACTGCACAGGAGGCATCTTACCCTGGGGAGATGGGAAAGGACATCTAGGGCCAAGTGTCTGCCAGCTCTCCTGACTTGGGGGCAGGAGACTGGAGGTGAGTCATTCTACATGCTAAAGTCTACCAGACTGACTCAGCACATGCATGACCAACCAGCAAAGTCACGATGCAAATAAGAGCAAAGGAAACAAAAAGAGTTATATTTCAATGGATGAATCCAGAATTTTACAATTAGAAGTTTAAGAAAGAGCTGAGGTTGGGTACGGTGGCTCACACCTGTAATCCCAACACTTTGGGAGGCCAAGGCCGGTGGATCACCTGAGGTCAGGAGTTCAAACCAGCTAGGCCAACATGATGAAACTCTGTCTCTACTGAAAATACAAAAATACAAAAAATTTCCAGGTGTGGTGGTGCATGCCTGAAGTCCCAGCTACTCTGCAGGCTGAGGCAGGCGAATTGCTTGAACACGGGAGGCAGAGGTTGCAGTGAGCTGAGATCGCGCCACTGTACTCCAGCTTGGGCAACTGGGCAATAGACTGAGACTCAGTCTCAAAAGAAAAAGAAAGAAAGAAAGAGCTGGCAATACCTAATAAAAATAGCAACTAGCCACCACCATCACCAAACGTAACCATGATTGTAATCAGGGAGAAATGATAGTCTGTGTTCTTTATTCCCACCTCTCCTAACTCTCTCTTTGCCTTCTGGCCTCTTCTTTACAGCTTGGGCTGCAGTCTTCCCTCAGCCTCGTGGTCTTCTGCCTGCCCAATCAACCGCAGATGGACCAAGAGCAGCGCTAAGAACCTTGCTGCCATCTTTGGCTGACACGGCAGGTGTGTCTACTGGATGCTGCCTGTCCTTATTAGGAAGTTAAAGCAAGTGTGCCCTTACAGGGCTTAGGGTGTGCCTCTGTGATAGCAAGTGTCACTCACTGTTCTGAAAATACCTGGCTGCTCCAAAGCCCCTGAACCACTTCAGTGATGATTTCCATCTTGTCTCCCATAGTGCCCAGCATCAAGACTCTATGTCACTATCACGACAAGAGCAACCATTTAGATGGTGTTCAACTGCGTGCCTGGCACTGAGGTCAGTACTATTTTTATTCCCACTTTATAGATGAGGAAACAGAGGTGTCCAAATAGACTAAGCAAGGCTCCTGGGTCACCAGTGAGGAATAAGTACAGCCAGGAGTTGAAGAGGCAGCCCCAGAGTCATATTCCAACCACAGCACATTGCTGCCTCTCTTAGAAGGTGAAACGCAATTGCATGAAGCATGAATGAGCCTGTCTTTTGAAGACGAGTAATGAAAGAAGCCACCAAGGTCACTGTCCCACTGGGTAGGTCATATTTACCTGGCACCAAATGAATTTACAAATTCTCATTTTCTTGCAGACTAACTCCCTAACCTTTTTCAAACAACACATTCAGTGACACAATGTCATGTCGGGATGGAGAGATTGAATATTATAATTAAAATTTTCTCTGGGGGGTCTTGCTGCCAAGTGTAAGTGTCCATGATGATCAAGGGACAAAACATGAAAGTAGGGGGTGGCTGAAAGCTCCCTGAGCTCTTTTTATTTATTGGTACCACTGAACTATAATAGAAACGTCCTTCAAAGAAAGCAACACCAGCCACCCCTTCAGCTTTGATAGGGCTTTTTAATCAGGAGACATTATTGCCTCACAATGAACACGGAAAGCATTTAAAATATTTTGTAGATGGAGTGCATTGTATCCGACCCCAGCCAAAAGACCACATTAAAAGGAACTGAAAGGAATTCACTTTGAGTCCTCTGGGCTCAAAGAACCAAGGACATGCTGAACATGCTAAGGGTTGGATTCATCTGGAGGAAAGGGTGAAGCACCAAGTTAGTTGGAAAATGAGAAATCAGCTTTGCCTTGGGAGGTAGACTATGGTTGCTCAGAGTGCAAGGGATGATAAGAGACACTGGACATTGCTATTGAGTGGTTGATATAATTGCTTTCTTTTGAGCATATGGAATCTGAGCTCAGTTTTCCAAGAGGTGGCCAGTGGACTGCTGGCGGAGGGAATGCTTCCCCTTCCAAAATGCCCCCTCTGTCACATAGGTCCCAGACACATTCCGTACTACCTCTGCCTCTTGGTGACTGACACAGATGTATCCAAGGCTCTGAGGAGTTACTCCAAAAAGGCATCTCTGTAAGATTTTTAAAACTTAAAAAAAAAAAATCTGCAGGGCCTTTTGCAGTGTGCGGGACATAATTTGGGATGAGTTGCTTACTCGTACAGGCACAGAATATGAGGGGTCAGGAGAGGTCTGGAGTGACACACCTGGTTAGCCCTTGAGCCTGTCTGCCCCAGTGAGTACTACCTTCTCCAAATCCCATTTCCCCCAAGCTCATCCAATTATACAAGTGACCAGGAATAAATCAAATGAAATTACCAGAGGTTTTTTTTTTTTTTTTAATAACAAGACATAGCTGATCTGATCTTATTAAAACGGGAGTTGGGCAGGTTTAAGACATGAAAATAAATAACTAGAATACAAAGGAGAATAAAGCCAATGCCGCAGACATTTGCCACGGTTCCTTAAGCATTCATGGGAGGGAGGCATGTCCTCTATGTTGAGGGGCTTGATGGGATTGGGGGTACATCGGGGGGAGGCTTCCTAGCGAAGGGATGGGAAGTAAAGAACACTTTAAAGTACAGATAGAATTTTTGTATGCTCTTTATTAATAATAAAAAACTTAATAATACTCTTTTCTAATTAAAAACTTCCAGTATCTCATCATTAAATAAATTACATTGTAAGGTGGAACAGAGAAAAATATTTCCCATTAATCTAGGACTGAAAGATAATTGTGATATTCATTCTTTATATAAAATACAACTGTTTTGGCAACACAGCTAATACATTGTGTCTGCAACTTTTTAACTAAATTTTCTATTTTGTCTCTTTTAAAAAATTTGGCTTAACCTGGAAAAAGAAGCATATATTCTTTCCAATTACTGTCTTCAATCATGGTCTAATTTATTTTTAACTTGATGGATCATTGTTTAACTAACCAATATTGTCTTACTGAATAATTTTTTTTAATTTTATATATTTTGCATAGTTCTGTTAAAAACTTTGTACAAGAAAGATTTTCTATATATCAATTTCTGCTCTTAAGGTAGATGGAGAGCCTTGGTGTCTTCATTATGTGGTTAGAGTAGAGATGAATATCAAGTATGGTATTGATTTGGCATATTGGTATGCAAAGTATTGAATACTATGCCCCCACGCTCCTGCCCCTAGGCTATACCCATTGAATTTCTATGTTTCTACCAAAATGCCCTTCATCCAATTCAGATAGAAGTCACCCACTGTGTGGACAGAAGAGGATTGTTTGAATCTCAGAATCAAAGGTATGCATTTTTAACTTCTCAGTTGAAAAGTCGTACTTCAGATGTGAAGCTGGAAAGTTTAGAAAAGAAGATGCAGGTAGAAGAAGGTATATTCGCTCTTGTGCCCAACTACCAAAGCCCTTTGAGCTGGAGATGGAGGGAGACAGTGAGAGAGATAGAGAGAGGTGGGGAGGGAGGGGGAATAGAGAGACAGAGAGAGAGAGAAGAGAAGTTGGTGCAAGGAGTGGTTTTTGCTCATTCTTGGCCCCCAGCCTTGGTACTAGGTGGGGAAGATCATGGAAATCCCACTTTGAGTCTGGAGAATCCAAGAGTTAGGAGGACCTGTGCATCACCCATCCCATCTTCCTGCCTGGAATTGTGATAAACAACAGTGTTCTCACCTTGATAGCTCAGCATATCTGGGGGTGGAGATAACAGGACTGAGACGAATGCTCAGGTGTGTCAAGATGGCAGCATGCCCTCACCTCAAAGTCACCCAGGAGCCTGAAAAAGTTAGTGGAGAACAGGGAGCTCCTCCTGGGGCCAAAGCGATGGCACAGAGGGCTAAGGAAGGGCCATGGAGTGTGTATGGCACTGATTGACTGACATATGGGGTCCAGTACAGGCCAGGGGCCGAGGACGCCTCTGTGCAACCATGGGGAGAGCCACGCACAGGGTGACGAGGCCTGAGGGCCATGGCCAGATGGCAAGTCCTTGCAGGACCAAGAAGCAGACCACTGCCTGCCCACCTGCCCACAGCAGTCCTGACCATATTAAGAAGGCCCTGAGGGCTTCAAACCTACAGCAAAAGATGAAGCTGTCACAAAACAAGTGCCCATGGACAATGGTCACACAAAGTTAGCTCTCATAGAAACTTCAGGATTTGTCTGGACCCTCTCTTTTTATCTATGAAAAAGCTGAGGCTCAGGGACTTGATGACACCCACGTGACATGTAGGAGGACGTCTGAAACTCAGATCATTCCATGAGGACCTCTCTGTCCACTGTGTGGGAAATTCTACAGCGATGCAGTGACCACAGCGAGTGCAGTTTTAGTCGTGTCTTAAGTGACTTGTGAGCACCAGCAGGAGAATACAGTTGTAAAGTAAGACAAATAATGATAGTATGTGTCCCCGTGCACTGTAGGGGATTGACGGAGGCTCTCAGTTTACCTGGGCCAGTCATCGGGGGCCACAGTGAAAAGCTGAGGTATCAGGGTCAGCTGTGAGACTCTCCCAGGCAATAGAGCAGTGGCTCCTCAGGCAGGAGCCTCCCAGCCTCTCTGGGCTTGCTTCTACTTACATAAACCAACTGCATTCACTTTCTTTGCTTGGGGCTGTCAGTCTTCCAATTCCAGGGGAGTGTGGACAAAGTAAGGATGTTTCTGCGTATCAGGCCTGTGTTTCACCTCTCTCCTTTTTACTTACTAGCCACATACATTGCACGAGTCATTAAACCCGAGCTCAGTTTCCTTATCTGTAAAAATGAGGATACTGCCCCCCCTTCGAATGGGATATCACTTATAAAACAGGAAGCACAGTAGGAGGTCAGTTCATTCAGTGGGAGACACTTCTCATGTGTTAATAACTTACCGACTCCTTGCAAATTGCCTTGTAAATGTTAATATCCATTTTATAGACCAGGGAGTAAAAGTTCACGACATTGGGTCATGTGCCTTAGGCCTTAGTGTTAGCGACCTTGTTATTATGGACAGTCATGCCCTACTAATAGTGTATTTTTACTCTACCCTTACCGTGTTTCGATATGTTTAGATGCACAAGTATTTACCACTGTGTCACAGTTGCCTACTGTCTCCAGTGCCGTAACATGCTGTACAGATTTGTAGCCTAGGAGTAATAGGCTGCACCATACAGCCTAGGTGTGTGGTAGACTACACTATCTATGTCTGTGTACATACATGCTGTGATGTTTGCACAATGACAATGTCTCTCAATGGCAAATTTCCAGATTGCATCCCTGTGATGAAATGATACATGACTGCATTTATTTTCCCTGTCCTGCAGAAGAACAAAATACCTCAGTCTTCAGGCTGCAGTGACTGGGTCAAAGTGTGGTCATGTGATCCAAGTCTGGCCCATCATGGTCCTTTTGATTTGGAGCTAAGAGAGGTCTCATCACTTTTCTGGTCACCAAGCTGGTGTTGACTGTGGCTGTGTGGGGGCCACACAGGGGCTGATCTGAGGATTTGAAGGTGACACGGCAAGGTGAGGTTTCATGCTCACGTATCATTTATTCCCAAGGCCAGCTCCACCCCTGTCCATGTTGTGGTTTGACTCTTGACTCAGTAAGTTCCCTCTTTTTGCATTGGCTAATCCCAGTTAGGTATCTGTCACCTACAACCCAAAGAATCCTGGTGAATACAGGACTTGGACCTGTCAATTCAAAGCCTCCCTGTGTTCTTCCCACTTTGTAAAAAGGGAGAAAGGAAGGAGGGAAGCAAACAGGGACAAAATACTTTCTCCTTAATTTATCAAGCATCACATTGAAGCTTCCTCGGCTCTCCAAAGATATGACCTAGGTAAGCTTGAAATCTAGGCTTGCATTTTCTAAAGAGTGCCCTTTCTAAATCACCTTATTTTGATGTAACTGCAAAAGGCAGTACTATTTTGGGTTCTTGCTATGATAAAACTAAAGCTGTAAGCTAGGGACTTTCATGAGAGATTGCACTGAAATGTCAACAGATGGCTTGCTAATCATGTTAAAAAATACTCATTTCTTTTCAAAAATGGCATTTCCCCCCAGTAAGTAGATCAGAAAGCAATGTTTATGATATAAAACATATTAGTCACAACGCCATGTAATTATCCTACTTAATCATCAAGGTCATAATGATAATTGTTTCTAAAAATTAACACCTCTTCCCTCAGCAAGGAAACTTACCCAAAATGCATGGTCAGAAACTCAAAATCGCTGCACTTGAAAGGATGTGCACATTAAAAGGGGATGCATGCCGCAACCACAGGGATTGAGCGTGATGATTCACAAAGTGCTTTGCAGTAATAAACTGAGGAGTGCCGAAATATTTGTTAGTCCATTTTTGCCAAAATCAAAGGCCCCGTGTTTCTTTATCATAGAGGAGGGAGCTGGAATCTTAAGAGCATTTGATCATGATTCACCAGTGGATCGACCCTATTCTCTTGTAAAGATAGCTGTCTCTGTGAATCGGCTGGAGTTGCCCAAACACTGAAGACCACACAGCAGGGAGAAGTCCCTGGCTTCTGTTCCCAACTTGCACGAACCTGCCTCCATCTGATGTTGGACTCTGCTTCTTGGCTTTACTGTGGATCCTTTGCTAGCTTGTGTGATGTGGCTCCATGATACCAATTCTGTTTTTACACTTCATACTCTGGGCTGTCTTCTACTTCTTTTCAAGAGTAGACTCCTCACTGTTCCAGCCTTCTAGGACCCAAATCCAGTAAGCAGCATCCTTAGCCAGCATCCCTTCCTATCCATCCTCCTCACCACCAGCCCCCTTTGAGAGATGCTTCCAATGACTGCCATGCCTCATCACTTAGAATGTTATCAAATAAGCTAGTTCACGTATCATGGGCCTGAAGCTTATCTTTGCAAGTGTCCCAAACAAGCTTTACCTCTTTAGTCATGAAGTCTCCCTGAAAGGTACCATGTAGACAAGAAATAAAATGTGCTTAGTGTTTTTAGGTTGCTGCAAAAGTAATTGCTGTTTTTGTCATGAAAATGACAGTAGATATGGAGCCTACACATTGCATGGATAACTGAAAAGAAACTCACATAAGCAATCTTATAAAAAGAGAGGTGCTGGTTCACCTTCTGCACCAAACCCTCTCAGATACTAGTCATTGCCTATGTGAGTGTCCGGCTGGTCCCCAAAGTCACCCCTACCTCTCTCTTTTTGTTAGTTGTGTCTATAAAGGTTAAGTGGTTACATTTCAAATGCCTTGGGAGAAGGGGAAAAACCCTTACTACCGTATTCATTCTGTAAATGCCGAATCCCCACATGCAGGGCCCACACATAATGGGAACTCAGTTTCTACGAATTCCCATTTTATGAATTTTTTTAAGGGCAAAACCAGCAATTACTTTTGCACCAACCTAATAATTCATCATTATTTAGAACCTCAATGACAGTACTGTCAGAGTGACTGTCAGAGTTATGAAGGGGGCATAGGACCATTTGACCACACACAGAAGGACGCCAGGTTTTCTGGGCTTTTCAGTTCTTGTGTCATGCTATTAAGTATGTTCTTGAGTCCCTGTGTCTCTTGCTCTCACGCTGCTATCTGCCACTTCCGACAATAGCCCCTCCCTTTCCTTGTCTGACTCTTCTGCAACAGCCTAAGAGAAGAGGTGGCCCCTTAATTGACTTGGTGTCTGAAGGGAATTTGTAGGGTTTCACTGCAAAGCTGCCGCCTCAGTGGAGCCTCCCTCACATTCCTTTCTTCCTTCTGCCTGGTGCTGGGGTTGGGCACACCAAGAATGCCCGGCTGTAAATCACTGCCTTGCCAATTACGAGCTGGGTCAATCGAGCAACTTGCTTCATGTCTGTGTGTCCCATTTCCTCTTCTGTAAAGGAGGAATGTTAAGGGTACTTAACTCATCAAGGTGTCTTGGAGATTAAATAAATTCATATTTGCAAAGCACTGAAAGCAAATATGGTTATTAAATAACTGGGATTATTTACTTCCTTTGTAAGTCTCACTGCACCATCCACAAACAAGAAGATAACAGTAACACTTTGTCTATTGTGTCAATAGATGGTGAGATCCTCAAGAGAAAGGCACCATTTATCATTGGTGTCTTTTAAGGCTGGGGTTTTGGCTCGTGCTGCTTTTTGCCCCTTCTGCTGCACTTCTGTCTATTCACATAGCTGAATGATGTAGGAACCATGTTCCGTGTCCTGTCCTGTGGTATCTGTGCCTAGTTCTCTCTACCCCAACCATTCATAATTTGAGGATTATGAAACCAACAATGACCATCTGAGCCTGGCTAACCCTGGTCTCCATCCTCTAGTGAACAGACACAGATCTGGATTTGGGAGACCTGAGCCCATGCATTTGGGGATCTCTTTCTGAAAAGGAATAAAAAGTGATATAAGCCATCAAATATACATGTAGAATGAGAAAGTACATTTCAACAAATTGTGAATTCATAGAAGTCAGCAAATATACTGAAGAGCAACATAATTTTCATTACTTTTCTGCCTGAAACAGCTCAAAAATTCTTGACCTCTGTATTTTTTTTCTCTGTTTCTTTCTTTTTTTTCCCTCTGTCACCCAGGCTGGAGTGTGACGGCGTGATCTCTGCTCACTGAAACCTCCACCTCCTGGCTCAAGTGATTCTCCTGCCTCAACCTCCTGAGTAGCTGGGATTCAGGCGCCCACCACTATGCCTGGGTAATTTTTGTATTTTCAGTAGACACGGGGTTTGACCATCTTGGCTAGGCTGGTTTCAAACTCTCAACCTCATATGATCCATCTACCTTGGCCTCCCAAAGTGCTGGGATTACAGGCGTGAGCCACCATGCCTAGCCTCCCCTGCATTTTTGACTGCATGTACATATAACTAATATTTTGATACATCATTATCTCTAGAGAGAATAGAAAGATAATTCATGGGTGATTTATTTATTTTTTCTGAATTATACTTTGAAAAAAGTTCTTTTCTACTTCACAATTCATTATTGGTAGCATCATATAGATTATTAAGATGTGGCCAAACACAGAAACTACTGTCAAATCTCTTACAGAGACGAGCTGTTACAAATGCATTTGCTGATTGTAATTCTACAGGAGGTTTTTCCCTAACAATGAATTCCATTTTTTAAAGACTTCTATGTGTTTATACTTGAATATATTGTATGATCTAGTATATTTCTGACAGAACATTCATTTTTACCAGGCATTAGTGCAAACACTAATCTCTTACAATATTCCTCATCTGATAAGTGGAAAAAAATTCCACAAATTAGCTTTTGTCTCTGTATAGTTGAAAGCTTAGAACTCTTGCTTTACTCATCTGCTTCCAAGACCAGGCACTGAGGACATATCTCTAACCGAACGCAACCTCCAGCCTCACTCCTGCTGTCACAGTGCCTGGGGAGCCAGTGCTGCAGGCAACAGAAGTACTTCCAGAAGCCGAGGCATTACTGCATCTGGATAGCAATCAATATTGTGCTATCCACCCAAGGAACTATGAATGCACAAACCCAAACTATATGTCTCTCCAACTCAACTTCTTATGTTCTGGGTCCCCAAAATGCCCTGAGCTACCTCAAGATCCTCTAGAACAAAGGCCAATGTGAAGGAGAGGAAATGACAGCAGAAAGAGAAGCTGTCTTTACCAAGGTGGATACAAGTATTTTACCAGGATGATGTTCCAAAGACATAGGAGGACCCTGGAACCCACTCCTAGGGTTCTGGAAGGGTCTGTGCAAGTGAGGAGCTGGATCTGAACTGCATTTGCCTCAGGGTAAATGTGCCTTTGTCAGGGACCTCAACGCTGTGTGAATGGGCCGGAAAGGGAGCTGAGTCAAGAAGGTCTCTTGCCAAGGGTTGTGAAATTGGAATTCTGAGTCTGTTGCCAGAAAGCTATAGGGATCAGAGCTGAAAGTCGTATACACTGAGGACTGGGGGGTGGGTGGGGACAGGGGTGGTCACTGGGGCCTGTGTTTAAGATAAAAAGCAAAAAAGAACAAAAGTTGATCGAGAAGGAGAGGGAGACAGAAAGCAAACAAACCCTGGACACGTTGCAAAGACAAAGGCCCCAGTCTTGAGCTCTCCAGAGAAATGTGTAGATTTCTCCAGAACTGGTTGAATTACAATCTTTTCTGAAGGCTGTTTCGAGGTATTTTCTGAGGCCTGCTTTGGGGTCTTTTCTGAATCTCCAGGAGATCACTCTACATCCTCGCGATAAATCCCATGACTTGAGCCTGTTCAAGTCATTGCTTCTGAGCTTCTGCTGAAAAGTGTGCTAAAATACTTCTGTCTTTATCTTTCATGAAGTTTCTTCTACCTCCATGGACTTTTTGGCTTGGGAAAAAAAATAATGAACTATAGGGAAGGGGTCAAGACCATTTCTGGGATTGAATATTGGAGTTAACTGTGCCAACTTCAGGCGTCTCTTTCAGCAGCTCTTAGCCATTGTTTGCCACTTTTGTTGTTCTTCTCCTAGTCCTGGATGGCTGAAATGACTCAGGGAGTAGTTTTTTGATGAATAAGCACAGGTTCTTATATGAAACAAGAGTGTGGATGATAGAATAAAATCTTAGGAAAAGCCATAACTTAATTTATGTCCACCCCAAGTCCAAGGTGGCTCCAAAAATACAGTCCTTCTTGGAAATCCACAAACAGAGGTAAAAATATCCAAAAAGAAAGGAAAATTCTTCCCTCTCAAATGTTATTTTCTCTCTCATATCTTCTTATTTCTTTCTCTTAATAAGTCTTTAGCCTACATTTCCAGTGTATCATGTATCGCTCTAGAGACTTTGGAAAACACAAAGATAAATACGACGAGAAGGTCTCATTTCAATTAATCAGCAGACTAATAATTACCTTATATCCTTTCAAGAGCACTGACTTGAAGGTCCACCATTATTTTGATCTTCACAAAGATGTGTTCAAAAATTAACCCCATGGAATGCAATCACAAAATCCCCTTTTTTGTCGGACAATACCATAATCTTATTTTGTTCTTTTAAACTAAGGCATTTGAAAAACAGACATTTTTTATAATCCTACAAAATATTTCTCATAAATAAACATCCACATCAAAAATATATATTCTTCCTAAGACTGTATATATTTCAACTTGGATTTGTCACATATCTGACAACTAGTTAGGGACTCCCTAGGGCTGTTAGTTACCATCTCTGCATCTTTGCCCGTCTCCCAAATGGATCACACAGTCTCTGAAGACAAGCCTTTTGTTGGCAAAATGATAACATTCCATTCTTATTCTTTCTATATGTCCCATAAATGGTTGTGAATTATTTGCAGAGTTTGGATTGCAGGGCCACTCTCTTTGTGGGTTGAAGATTTTGTAATGATTTTTTAGTATTATTTGCTTTTTCAATTTAATTTACAACCTGTATTTGATTCCTGCAAAATCTCTTTAGAGAATATGGATACATGTTACTATTATTATGACACATAAGAAAAATGAAACTTAAGAAAGTCACAGAATCTACTAGCCAAAAACAAGGATTGGCTAATGGGAAATCCACCTGTCACCAGCTTCTTCCTCCTTCATCCAGATCATGGTATCTCTTACAGACTCAATCCCCTACATACAAATACCCCACAGGTGTTTGAAAAATACTCATCATCACTGATCATCAGGGAAATGCAAATCAAAACCATACTGAAATATCACCTCACCTGAATTAGAATAACTATTAGCAAAAAGTCAACAAAAGAACACATGCTGATGTGGATGTGGAAAAATGGGAACTCTTAAACACTATCAGAGGGAATGTAAATTAGTATAGCCACTATGGAGAATAGTATGGGGGTTCCTCAAAATATTAAAAATAGGACTGCTATATAATCCAATAATCCCACTGGTGGGTACTTATCAAAAGGTAGTACCAAAAGGAAGTCAGTACGTCAAATAAATATTTGCACTCCCAGGTTTATTGCAACAATATTGATAGTAGCCAAGACATGAAATCAGCTATAGTGTCCATCAATAGATGAATGGATAAAGAAAATGTGGTACATATATATAATAGAGTACTATTCAGCCATCAAAAATGAAATCCTGTCATTTGTGGCCACATAGATGAAGCTGGAGGAGCTTGTGCTGAGTGAAATAAACCAGGTCTAGAAAGACAAATATCACATGAGCTCACTCATTATTGGAATTTTTAAAAAGTGATCTCATAAAAGTACGAAGTAGAATAGTGGTTACTAGAGGCTAGGGATGGTGAGCGGGGGATGAGGACAGATGTGTTAATGGGTACAAAATTACAAATAGATGGGAGAAGTAACTTCTATTGCAATATTAGGAACACTTCAGTTAACAATACTATATTGTACATTTCAAAATAATTTGGAGAGGATTTTGAATGTTCTCACCACACAAAAAAAAACAAGATGAGTGTTTGAGGTGATGGATTAGCTAATTCCCCTGATTTGGTCATTACACATTGTATATACATATATTGAAACATCACATTGTATCTCATAATTATATACAATTATCATATATTAATTAAAAATAAAATACAACTTGGCCAGGTGTGGTGGCTCACACCTGTAATCCCAGTAATTTGGGAGGCCGAGGTGGGTGGACCCTGAGGTCAGGAGTTAAAGACCAGCCTGGTCAACATTGTGAAACCCCATGTCTACTAAAAATACAAAAATTAGTCAGGCGTCGTGG
The DNA here is from genome assembly GCA_963573385.1 of Cacajao melanocephalus. Lineage (NCBI taxonomy): Eukaryota > Metazoa > Chordata > Mammalia > Primates > Pitheciidae > Cacajao > Cacajao melanocephalus. Next base: position 55,206 of record CAUYLG010010897.1, on the reverse strand, counting down.
TGCACAGCTGTAATCCCAGCTACTCTGGGGCTAAGGCAGGAGAATTGCTTGAATTTGGCAGACAGAGGTTGCAGTGACCCCAGATTGTGCCACTGCACTCCAGCCTGGGTGAAAAAGCAAGACTCTCTCTCAAAAAATAATAAATAAGTAAAAATAAAAGAAAATACAACTTGTCCAGGCATGGTGGCTCACGCCTGCAATACCAGCACTTTGGGAGGCTGAGGCAGGCAGATCACCTAGGTCAGGAGTTCAAGACCAGCCTGGTCAACTTGGTGAAACCCCATCTCTAATAAAAATACAAAAATTAGCCAGGCATGGTGGCACATGCCTGTAATCCCAGGAGGCTGAGGCAGGAGAATTGCTTGAACTCAGGAGGTGGAGGTTGCAGTGAGTCAAGATGGTGCCGATGCACTCCAGCCTGAGTGACAGAGATTCCTTAAAAAAAAAAATTAAAGAAAAAAAACTTGCTTACCTGAAAGCTAATGGAGACTATGGATTGCACAAACAACTGAAAAGAAACTCACATAAGCAATCTTATGAAAAGAGAGATACTGGTTGATCTTCTGCACCAGACACTTTCAGATATTAGTCATTGCCTATGTGGATGTCTGGCTGGTCCCCAAACTTACCCTTACCTCTACTTTTTTGTTAGACGTGTCTATAGAGGTTGAGTGGTTACATTTCAAATGCCTTTGGAGAAGAGGAAAAAACACACTATCACCCTATTCATTCTGCAAATGCAGAACCCCCGCATGCAGAGTCCACACATAATGAGAATTCAGTTCCATTCTCACTAATTCATTTGTGAATTTATTAACTTGACTTGGTAGAAACATTGCTTAAAGATATAAACTCTATTTGGCAGCCTCTGTCAACTCTAGGGCAAAGCCCACAGTCCTTCCTACAGTATTCAGGGCCCCAGTGACCAGGTATTGCCATCTTATCTAACCTCCTCTGTGATTTTGGACAACACAGATGATTTCAGTTGAGGGCCATGTGCCTGGGATCAGTGCCAGTCTGACCTAGGTAGATGGCTCCAAGACTGATCATGGTGATTTGGCCTTGCTAAGAATCACCCTCTGGTGGTAGCCCCTTGGCAGAGGTGGGCTCCCAATCCATCTAATTCCAAGCTGAGACCTTTACTCTTTCCTGATAGACTTGAGGGTGATCTTGTGCATGATGGAAGGTGGTGAGGGATCTGATTTCAGAGATTTTGGACTGATTTGGGAAATAAGTGAGCTGTATGCCTTTAGCACTGAACTAGTTGTTTCTAATGGAGCCTAGGACAGATGTCCCTGGGGTCAAGGGAAGTACATATTCTCAACATTCTGCCTGTAGTTCCTTTTCAAACTCTAATTGGCCCCCCCTGTATCAATCGGGCTCCTCTCCGTCGGTCACATGAATGTGCTCATCCATAAGAGGTCAACAGTCTATAGAGAAGGGCAAAGGGTCTTAGTCTCTGGCCTCTGGAGGGTGACTGTAAGTTAACACCCTGTCATTGCTGATTTTTTATGTTGGTGTTCTGGTCATATGCAGGTACATCCACCAGACCTTCTGTCTTCTGTTGTGCTTTTCTGGAATGTTCTGAGAATGACTAGAATCCCTAAGCCCCCTCAGGCCCAAACAGTTTGTTGTCCATGGAGCGGTTTGTGAGTTTGGAGTTTTCTCCATGCCTAAGAAATTTAACAGCCAAGTCATAGTGGAGACTTTTTTTTAATTTTTTATTTTTTTGCTGATATTGCTTTGGCTTTAACTTAATGAAATAAATGTACTCTTGAAAAAATAAACCAGATTCAGCATTGCACACGAGAGTCCCACAGACTGTCAGCTTAAACCAATCTGAAAGCTATGCCTTTTAACCCAGACATTGGACATGAAAAAGGCCTTGTGGGTCATAAAGCTCACCCCCTGCCAGTATCAGAGAAGCATTGGCTGGTTTGTGTGTGTGGTGGGGGTGAACATCTCAAATTCCCTTCCATCCAAATCAAGGGAGGCTGGGCTGAGCTCTGCCTCCCGTTAGTCACGCCCTGTGGGGTGAGATGCAGCCATTGCTGGAGCTTGCAACCGCCCTCTCCTGTGTAGCCTCCATTCACAGCTGTCTCTGATCAAAAGGACATGAGAGCATGTCCCCTATCCCTACCTGACCCTGGACTCTTGCCAGAATCTTGGGGATTGGCTTTGAGTCTTAGGATGGGCCATGGACTTGCTTGGTATCTCCGAGAGATCCAAGCTGAGTCCCCCAGCAGCCATGGGATAGATGCACTACTCCTTCTCTGCTGCTCATCACATTTAACCCATGAAGGTCTGGTGGAGACAAAGTCATGCAGGCCTTTATCTCAGCTGGAGCACGGTCACCCATCCAGCCACCTCCTCACCCAGTAGGAAAGGAACCTTCTAGATCCACCTTCTAAATCATGTGCCTTACATGTGGGCTAGTTTTCATCCTTTGCCTAAGTTTAGGTTGTTTATAGAGAAAAGGGTGGGGAATTTCATCTTGATTTTACAACAGCCTCCTACTTCTGGAAGACATAGCTCAGTGTCTCTTTGTCCAGTGAGTTACCAAAATTTGACACCCTTTGCGGAATATTTTTGTCGTAACCCACTGCTTGCTGCACTGTTGATCCAATTATTTGGAACAGGCAATCTGTCATTCTATTGTTTCTTTCCAATTGTTTGACTTTGGTGGCAGATGTAGAAAATAATCTACTTTCAGTTTAAAAGAGGGGTGAGGAGGGAATCTAAAAGAGCACCTCAAACGTGTATTTCTTAGGTTACTTGGGACCAGAGATCTGTGACCTGTGCACATTAAAGAAAAAAGAGTACTTTTTTAGGTAACAAATGTTCTGGAGCAAGTTAACTTAATCATGTGTTTTGGCCACTTCAGAAATAACACTTTTCCACCCAGACTCTGTGCCAATGCACATATCCCCCTACTACCGAAACCCGGCAGCTTCCTGGAGCTGTTTATGTGGGATGATCCTGTTAGTTCTATTAATTAAAAAAGGTTTTTGCTCACTCTAGTTTTGCTTGAATTTAGCTGTTGCCATGTGGCAAACATTGTAAATTTATGAAATTCATTATGGATACATACATGAACTTCTTTAGAACCTCAAACAAGATTCTTGATCCAGGAAGAGATCATTTCCTTCTCATTTGTAAATTTATTTATTTAACAAATTATGAAAGTATGAGAATTAAATTTAACATAATTCTATGACAAAAGGATTTTCTTAAGATTGAAGGAGACTTTAACATTCAGAACAAAAAAAGGCATGAAATAAGTCGTTATGTAAAACTATGACGAGTCTATGAAAATTCAGCACGTAAATTCACTGGAGTTTTGAGTTTGCACCAACAGTGAAACACTCACGGGAGTGTTTTCCAACAGGGCCCCTGTGTTGCTTTGCTAGAGTTGCAATAACAAAGGACCATAGGCTGGGCTGGGTGGCTTGAACAACAAATATATATTTTCTCACAATTCGGAAGCTGAAAGTCCAAGATTGAGGTGCCAGCAGGGTTGATGAACACCTCTTTTGTTATCTCTTGGTGGATGTGATCATTGTCAGCCCTTTGTGCACATGTAACCCTGGTGTTTCTCTGTGTGTCTAAATTTTCTCTTCTTATAAGGACACCAGTCATACTGGATTGGGGCCCACCCTAGTGATCCCCTTGTAACGTATTATCTCTCAAGGATCTATCTCCAAACAAAGTCACATTCGGAAGTACTGAAGTATCCTTTCACCCAGTAAAAGCATATCTGAATGATCCTTGTCATAGATGTCACGGTATTTCAGGCTGCAGTGTTAAGAAAGTTTCAGAAAAAAAAAAGGAACATTTGCCAGGGAGACCAAAATGAACCAATACTTGGAGCAAGACACACCTGAATGCCCACACATTTCTTTGGCCACAGGGAATGGCTGATGTTTGAATTGAAGATCAAATTAACATGAGTTTACATGCAACATAAGAATTCAATATAAGAATTTGGGGGGACACAATTCCCCATAACAGGCCCTTTAAGCTATCCACAGCCACGTCTGCATTCTCAGTGTTGGCTTCTAGTTAACATTGTTCTGTGGAAGGTTCTAAGGGCTTTGTCCTAAAACCTGGGGTCTTTTCTAACACATCACTAACATCCAGACCTGCTCACAGATATCTGCATCATTTTTCGTTTGTCCACACCCTTACATGTGGCCTCCTCCAACCCTGCAGATCTAATACACATTTGCCTTCCAACTTTTCTGCCTCTGCTTGCTTCAGGGAGCATCTTCTCTCTGTGTCCCCACATCCTACCTACTGTTCCTTGGTTAGGGCCCATCAATTATGATTTTCTGGCTTCACTGGGGTCAAGGGACTGCAACTCATATCATGGATACACTGTATATGTGGAATCAAATGCAATGAGATTACTCTGCAAAATAAGCTTGTTTGCAGGTTTATTTTAATTTTAAGCACTTAAATTTTAAGTGTGAACATTTACACTAGCCTGGTGGATTTTGTATTTCCGATGTGGATACAAATTTGAATGTACATTTTAGAAGCTGTCCACATAAAAGCAATTTTTTTCTTTGCAAAACTAAATGACCAACACTTTTCAAAACTTCAGAAAGAATACTTCTTTGTGATTTTTACTACAAGGCAAAGGAGGCCCAAAAGCCAAACAAATAAATCATTAATCATCTTAGTACAGGACCAGGTCTCCTGGCTCTAACACCTTCTATGACTTGACATCTTTTGGACATATGTCCTTTGGAATGCATTCACAGGTTTCAAATTATTTGGGGGTAATGCGTTAAGTCCAAAGGACATGGCATTCATTCTCAGAGACTTGTCAGCAGAAGGAGCCGTGCACATAGATAGACTGTCAAGTAAAAGGATATCTGAATGGTCCTCGTCATAGATGTCATGGTGTTTCGGGCTGCGGTGGTTAAGAAAGTTTCAGAAAAAAGAATGAACATTTGCCAGGGAGACCAAAATGAACCAGTACTTGGAGCAAGAAATGCCTGAATGCCGATGTAATTTTTGGCCACAGGGAAAGGCCGATGTCTCAACTGAACATCAAATTAACTTAGGTTTACGTTTCAGTTCTCAACCTGCTTTGAAAGGATCATGACTTCTTTGTACCTCAATCATTTCATTTGTAAAAGGGAAATGACAATCTACCTCTCGTGGTTATACATAGCTGAGAGAAAATACCTGCAATATGCCCAGCCCAGTGCAGTCTCAGAAATGCAATGGCTACTTAAAAAGACTCTTACTAAAGTTTTACTCCAGTGGAACTTTGACAGAATGCATAGGAGAAGATAAGACTGACAACGCTGTACAAAAATGTTGAGATAGACACACAAAAGAAAAAAGATTCCCTAGTAACTGACAATTATCTAGAACCCAGAGTGTAAATCATGCATGTCTATAACTTACGTATGATAAGCATAAAACAGCTCCATGGCAAAAATCCAGGATTTTCCAGCCAAGGCAATACAGGAATACTATAGAGTCAATGGATTCTTTGTGTGACAGGGAATTTTCCTGTTACACCTAATCTGAGGCTTTTATTTCACTTTCTCTTAAGACAGATTATATGACACATCTTGCTTCCATAATACGCCATGTAACAGGCAAAGAGGCAGGTGATTTTCAGAATGTTCTTGGAAAAGTGAACTTTCCTAAGCTTCAGTTCCGTCCAAAGAGTCCTGTATTAGAAGGATTGGAGGCAAGAATTCAGATTGTGGGATTGTACTTTGAAGTCTTAACTATGCAATACTGTTAAAGATAGCACAGAATGACTATGGTTGCTCCAGGGGCCTGATTCATTTCGGGAGAAACCCCAGTGGGGAAAAACACTGGGTATGGGCCAAAGTACGATATGAAAGAAAATGAACAAATAACTCAGAACCGGATTAAAGAGAGAAGCACGTGCCCGGGACACTTCCTAACCTGTTCCAGGACACAGTGGGGAACTTTCTTCAGTCCATAGTGAGAACGGATTTGCGTTGACATCAGCCCATTATTTCTTGTGGTTTGCTTGCATAGACTGCTTAAATTAACTGTGTTGTAAGTTGAACCTAGTGTGTTCTACTGCGAGGATTTCGACTTTTTCAGCCAAGTCCTTTTCTTGCTGTTATGAATCCTAAATTTAGGATTCTGATAGTTTTCACTAACAAGATGGAAGGAGTTGTCAGGAAGAGTCCTCGCTGTTTTATATACGTAGTCTCTTTACAGTTTGATAATAATCCTGACATATGCTATTGTGCCTGTTTTATGGAAACAGCAGGGCAGAGACTAGCATGAGGCACAGGAAATTCATAGGGTGCAAAATTTAAGGTGGCGTTCACACTCAGTGGCCAACATGGTGTGCATGTGACCTTGAGAGTAAGAGCTGCCTTAAATATTGCACCCTAGATGCCTCCCTTACCTCACCCCAGGTCTGGCTTTGGGGAATAGATGCAGGGAGGCAGAGAACAAGCCTAACATGAAGGAGCTGGCTCGAGTTGGGCTTTGAATTCCTTTCAGGTGAAATCAGCTTTTTGTCAAGACTCTGGTGGCTCGAGTATTACCCTGTCGAGATGTCCCCATAGAGAATGGACCCCGAATAATCTGAATGAGATCTGTGTCCCATCAGATAATTATACCTTACATAAAATCAATGGCAAGCCACAGCGCTGCTCTACGCAAGGTCAGATGCCATAAAAAGGACTACATCTGGTGCCCAAGGCCACCAAGAAACATAGCCAATTGGAGGGAGAGGATTGGATTTGGTCCCCTGTGATTGACTTGCCCCAAGCAGGAATGCAAAAAGAGAAAACAAGAAGAGGTCCCTGCTGATCCTCATCATGCAATCCAGAAAGGCTGGGTAGCAAGAACAGACAAGCTGGCCTGGGATGGTGGAGGTGGCAGAGGGTGGAACCATCCTCTGAACAGTTCTCCACCTAGAGCAAAACTGTAATTACACACTGGCATGTGTAGAACACGGTGTTCGTTCAGGTCAGACTGCTTCCCAGCCTGTTCCGAGCTCAAGCCCAGCAACCTCCACCCAGGAGGAGAGCATGTGCTGTGATTTGTTGTTTGGAAGGGACATCTGTGATCTCCCTGCTCCAGGCACTGGCTCTGGCAGGACACCCAAGCCACCCAGACATTCAGCTCGTCCGTCCGTCTGCTTGGGGTGGCCTGCAGCCCACAGGTTGAGCCATGGCCACCTGGGAGGCCACATGTTGGGGTGCATGAGAGCAGTCCTAGAATAAGATGTTATCTGTCTATTTATTTTGTAGCCAAATGACAGAAGGTGAATATGTGAAAGCTAGGAGTGTTTCCAGCTGGAAGTCTCCTTTGTGTTCACTTAGCCTGGTGCTACCCTTCATAGTGCACAAGAATGGGAAGCCCACATAAATTGAAGGACTCTTGCAAGTCCCCAGGCAAGACATCATATCTCCCAACTCAGTTCAATGCATTTCTACTCAATTCAATGAATGCGTATTTTTGGCTACAACCTGCAGGGTGCTCAGAGGGTAACTGGATTACATATATGTGGTCATAGAACCCAAGGATCCATGTTCTCGTAAATCCTAAGTTAAATTGGAAGCTATTTTCATTAATTTAGCAACTCCAAACGAAGACCAGCACACATATAGAAAATCCAAAGAGAAATAAGTCTCACTAAGTGCATCAGTCTGTTCTCACACTGCTATAAAGGACTGCCCAAGACTGGGTAATTTATAAAGGAAAGAGGTTTAACTGACTCACAGTTCCACATGGCTGAGAAGGCCTCAGGAAACTTACCATCATGGTGGAAGGAGAAGCAAACACATCCTTCACGTGACAGAAGCAAGCAGAAGTGCAGGAGAACAACCCTTTATAAAACCATCAGATCTCATGAGACTTATTAACTATCATTAGAACAGCATGGGAAAAACCTGCCCCCATGATTCAATTACCTCCCACCGAGTCCCTTGCTCCCATGATACATGAGTATTGTGGGAACTACAACTCAAGATGAGATTTGGGTGGGGACACAGACAAACCATATCACTAAGGAATGCAGTTTTTATTTGTTTGTTTTTTCTTAGCCTGCCCACTTAACTCTCCAGAACTCTGACCCTGACTTACTGATAACTGGTTCCACCTCTTTCATGTATGCTAATACCATAGCAAAATGATTCTTCCATGAAATAATCTTTTACAATGACCAGACACATTCTCTTTTTAAAGACAGGGTCTTGCTTTGTCACCCAGGCTGGAGGGCACTGACGTGATCATAGCTCACTGCAGCCTTGACCTCTGGGGCTCAGGTGATTCTCCCACCTCAGCCTCCCAAGTAGGTGGGACTATAAGCATGTGCCACCATGCCAGGCTAATTTTTGTATTTTTTTGTATAGACAGGGGTTCTCCATGTTGCCCAGGCTGGTCTCGAACTCCTAGACTCAAGTGAATCTGCCCGCCTTGGCTTCCCAAAGTGTTGAGATTACAGGTGTGAGACATCGTGTCTGCCCTAGATACAATGTCTGCTGTGAAAACAATATCCTTTTTGCTATACACAGTAAAGCAAAATTTAAACACAGTATAATGATTATTATTATATATGTATATATAATATGATCATTTTATACACACATACACACTCACATAGAATAAAAATATTATACACAGTATGATAATTTAAACACAGCATAAACAACCACAGATTGAGTCATGCATAATAAGCCCTTTACCCCTTAGCAAAGTGTCATCAAAATAACTCTCTGTATTTTGGGAACATTTAGACCATTTTTCTGCAATTTGTTCATTTAGTTTTTCATTCAATCATTGAATATTTGTGGATCCTTCCTATGTATTGGATACACCCCGATTCCCTTTCATTGGGTGCACCTCGATTTCCTGCTTTATACCCTATCAGCCACTTTTGAAGCTATCCAGAAGCAGAGCTGCTGTTATAAAGTCCTTCAGAGCGTGTTGCAGAAAATTCATTGCATGTCTATAGTCACAATTACAGCTATAACACACCTCATCTTACGTAGTGCAGAACCAGGACTGCTTACATTTGCAAGCACTCTGTCAAATGCTCCTTGCGTGCATTCTTGCTTCTCTGTTCTCTGCAATCTCTAATCTAACTTCAGTTGAAATGCAGAGGTGGAAGCCACTTCATATTCCACTTGAGATTTAGCTGGAAGAAGGTAGTTTCCAGATTGAATTTGACCTGAAAATAAGATTTTTGCTGCACAAAGTGTCCTATGAATTATGTGATACCTCTTGATTAATAATGTAAAACATCTTTCCCTAGGCAGCAGTTTGGGCTGCCAGATTCCTTTAATGAAATCAGGTCTTGTAGCTTGTGTGGACTATGCAAGCTTCTATAGTGAGATTAGAATAGAAAACCAAATACCACATGTTCTCACTCATAAGTGGATGTTGAACAATGAGAACACATGGACACAGGGAAGGGAACATCACACAGCAAGGCCTGTCAGGGGTCAGGGAGGCTAGGGGAGGGATAGCAGGGGGTGGGAGGATTGGGGGGATGATATTAGGAGAAATACCTACTTAATGTAGATCATGGGGGAATGGATGTAGCAAACCACTGTGGCACGTGTATACCTATGTAACAGACCTGCACAATCTGCACATGTACCCCAGAACTTAAAGTATAATAATAATAAAAAGAAGCCTGCTTCTAGTCATCACTGTGAGTGATCTACTAAAGCACGGCACATTTTAATGTCCTCAAGAAGCTTCTTAAAAAGAAAATTATACATGTGTACTGACACTGTTTTGGTTTTGCTTTGTTTTTGTTTTTGTTTTTTTTTTTTTGACAGAGTCTTGCTCTGTGGCCCAGGCTGGTGTGACCTTGGCTCACTGCAACTTCCGCCTCCCAAGTTCAAGCAATTCTCCTGCCTCAGCCTACCAAGTAGCTGGGATTACAGGCACCCAGCTAATTTTTTTTTTTTTTTAATTTTAGTAGAGATGAGATTTCACCATGCTAGCCAGGCTGGTCTCAGACTCCTGACCTCAAGGGATCTGGCGGCCTGCACCTCCCAAATGCTGGGATTACAGGCATGAGCCACCATGCCTGGCCTGTTTTTTAGTTTCTGTTGTCATTGTTAATAAGGAAACAGAGTTTCTTAGACTGAATTGACTGCTCAAAAATTATGTTGAAAACATCGTTAAGTAATTTAATACAGTCAATATCTAAAGGATCTTGGTTCCCTTTGCAAAACAACTTAATATGTAGCTCCTCAATAAATGTGTTAAGATAAAGTGTCAATATTGTCATAATTTTATCACATAGTCAAAAATCTGTCGTCATTATGTCAACAAACATTTATTGATCAGGCATTATGGGATGGACATTCTTCTAGACAATAAGGATGAAGTGAATAGCAGAGCAGGCAATGTCCCTTCTCTCATGGAGCTAAAAATTAAATCAGAGAACAAAGACAATAAGCGTAGCTAAATAAACTAAAACAAAACACAATTTAACCTCTAGGCAAAAAATTTATAATGGAGGATATGACTCAGTGACTAAGTGGTGGCTTCAGGTTTCTTGTTCAAGCAAGAGCTCTCTGAAGTGATGACAATTGACCTAAATCTACACAACAGAAGATGACAGCTAGGCATAGAATGGAGAGCATTTCAGGAAGCAGCCAGTCCAAAGGACCCATAGCAGAAATTAGAGGGTCATGATTATAGCACAGAAACAAGCCCAGCGCACAGGCAGTGGGAAGGGCAGGAGGGACAGGAGTCCATAACTCAGGGCTGCCTTGAGTAGGATGTAGCCAGACTGGACTCCTCGAGTTTGGAAAGGGAGCTTGGATTTTGTTTTGCATGTGGTGGAAATTCATGGGAGTGAGACATTGGTGTAAAACTATTTGCATTTCAGTGGAATCACTCCAACTATTACGTATGGAAGAATTGAGGGGAAGCATAGGTCTAAGCAGATAAACTAGGTGAGAGGCAATCTGAGTTGCCCAGGAAGAGAGGGGGGCAGCAGTAGAAAAGACAGAACATATCAGATAGTACCAAATGTGTTTAGGAGACACTTTTTGTCCAGCCTGCAGCCCAGGATGGCTTTGAATGAAGCCCAACACAAATTTGTAAACTTTATCAAAACATTACTAGATTATTTTTTTTTTTGCGATTTTCTTTAGCTCATCAACTATGGTTAGTGTTAGCATGTTTTATGTGTGGCCCCAGACAATTCTTCTTCCAATATGGCCTAGGAAAGCCAAAAGATTGAACACTCTTGGTTTACAGCATTTGCTAATGGCCTGGATTTGTGGCATATGGAGAAATGCTTGAAAATGTTGGTAAACTTTTCAAATTATGAGGTTTTCAAAAAATATAACAGCCAGGTAGAAGTGAGTCATAAAAATTACTTCTTGGGTTTAGCAAAGCTCCTTGTCTCAACTTAGACTTCACCTGCTCCCTTGATGTCTTCCATTTTTGTTTTTTTGGGGAGCTAAATAAACTCCAGGCAACATTTTAAGGGCTCCTCTTATTTTTCTGACCCACATCCTTAGGACTAAAATGAAACTTCTGCATAACTGTATATAAAGCCTTGCATTCAGTAGATGTTTAACAGGCTCCTCTGAGATTACAACAAGGTTAAGAACATAATACCTCACCTCAGTGACCACAGTCCCCACTCCCAGTGGCCTGTGATCTGGCTGTGTAGAGGTGTGACCTTTGCAGAGAAGGGCAGGGAGAGGGATAGGGAAGGTGTCTTCAGTAGGAAGCCTTATGCCCAGTTCTCAAAATAGCCTCATTTCCAAGACAAAGAGGGAGGGGAAAAGCAACCCTATCGGAGGGTACAGCAGAGGGGCAGAAGGGAACATGGGCCCTCTGAGTAAGGCGCTGGAGAGGGAGGGTTAGAGTTTTAAACCAAAGAATGGCATAATCAGGCTTGCATCCTTAGAGGAGATCCCCAGTTGGGATATAAGGAACAGATGGGAGAGTTTAAGAGATGACGTGATTAGGGGTGATTACATTATTCCAGGAGAGATTAAAACATAACTTGGACTATCATAACAGTGGTATCATATTTTTTGAGATGAGGTAACATTTTTCCAGCTTGGGTGACATTCCCAAATTTATGTCCCTAAAACCATGCTTTCCGATAGAAACAACAATGCAAGCCACAAATAATTTTAAATATTCTGGTAGCCAAATTAAAGAGAGTAAAAATAAAGAAGATTTAATTTTAATAATACATTTTATTAACTCAGTATATCCAAAATGTTATCGTTTTAATACATAATCAACATATAATATTACTGAGGTATTTTATGTTCTTTTCACACCAAAGCTTCAAATTCTGGTGTGTATTTTAGACTCACATCACATCTCAACTTGCACATCTGTATTTCAAGCGCTTAATAGCCCTATTAGTGGCTACTACAGTAGACAGCTTAGCTCTGAAATATTCTAGAATTCCTACTTCAAAATGAGCCAATGACCTCATGCAGAAATTCATTCGTGGTATCTACTTTCAGATACAGGACCTGGAGCCAGGAAACCCCAGTTCTAGCCACTACCCTTCTACAAACTAGCTGTATGCTCTTCAGTTGCCCTTTGTCTGCCCCAAAGAGCTGGAAGTAACCTTGAGTTTTTGCACTAAGTTTCTATGATGAAATCATTTTTCATCTGTAGTAGTGGAGGAAATTCCAGAGGCATTATTTTGAAGGTCTGCGACAATCTACCAGTTTCGATGTGTGGACATTTTCTTCTGGGCATGCAGCAGCTTCACCCTAAGCACTATTCCTATCTGATACAGAAAGACTGGTCTTCTTAGTCAGTTATTGGACAGAAAACCTTCAAGTGTGTCTCCAAGTCTGTGGGAAGTGGGCAGGGTGGTTCGGCTCTGGGACTTGCCGCATGAGTCAGGGCTAAGCCGAATGATGCCAGGGGGCACTATCAGAGATAAGAGGCAGCTCGGACCAAATCTCAGGGCTCATCACTTCCTGTCCCAAGTTACTTCTTGCAAAAGGCTAGGTGTTAACCCATCTGGCCTGGCTGCATTTCAGCGTGGGGAATTAATCTCCACACCTGAATTTCTCTAAAAGCTTGAGTTGGCCAGAACTTTCTTTACTTCAGCTCCTCCTCCTTGGGATGTATTTAGCCTGAGAAGTGCCAAGTTTCAGGAGAAGCTGGGGTGAGATTGGTGTGGAAAAATCTTTCATGTTGGCTGGGCATGGTGGCTCATGCCTGTAATCTCAGCACTTTGGAAGGCCAAGGCGGGTGGAGCACCTGAGGTCAGGAATTTGAGACCAGCCCGGCCAACATAGAGAAACTCTGTCTCTACATTACAAAATTAGCCGGGCATGGTGGCATATGCCTGTAATCCCAGCTACTCGGGAGTCTGAGGCAGGAGAATTGCTTGAACCCGGGATGCAGAGGTTGCAGTGAGCCTAGATCACGCTATTGCACTCCAGCCTGGGCAACAAGAGCAAAATTCGGTCCAAAAAAAAAAAAATTGAAATCTGTCTTCAAAATTAACAATTGTCTGGGAACCTCAAATCTTTAGGATATTGCACAGACCTGAAAGGTGAGCAAAGTTTTACTTGGAGAGGTAAGCACATATTTTACCGTGTCCGTTCTTTAAAACTCTTCTGCTTTTCACATTGGGGGAAGAAAAAACCCACTAGATGCCAATACAAGCTTATTGCATGTTCTGTGCATGCCATTCTAAGGGATCTGATTGACAGAATAATGATGATGTGAGTGAATGCTGACTTATATTGGGAATTTCTGTTTCCATTTAATTGAGTCTGGGAGAGCGTCACGGTTCTGCCACCAGCCAAGTAGATGTGGCCAAGTTGCTACGAATTCTGCAGGCATCTGCAGACATGAAGTGCTTTAATATGAAGTTCTCAACCTGGCCTTCTCTCTCTGTTTCTAGCTTTGCATATGCCACTGTCATTATTCTTACATTGCCCATATCTTTGTGTTATTTACCTTTGCATCTTAAGATGATTGATGGAATTATTATCTATGATGAGCAACTATCTTCACAGTTTTCCAGTGTCCATTGAAAAGAACATTTGTGGGCCCCACTCCAGGACTCCTGACTGGCAGCAGGCTTTGCTGGACAGCAGCTGTCCAGGAGAGACTCATATTCTTTTAGCACTAGGAATGCTCTGGAGGGCCAGTGTTTCTCCTTCTCTGTGGCACATGGGACTTGCCTTTGGAGCTTAGAAAACATCGCCCGGGCTGCACCCTCAGCTATTCCAATTTGAGGTATCATGTGGACTCACAGACTCTCACACACTCACACATACATACTTATACACACAAATTCACACACACACAGATACCCACAGACTCACACTCAGACATGCAGACGTACACTCTTGGATTCACACAGGCACACACATACAGATTCACACACACAGAAACACACATATCAACTTACACACAGACACACAAAAGGACACTCACCAGATTCACCCACAGACACACTTACACACTCACACACACAGATTCACATACAGACTCAAACATATAGACACCCACAGACTCACACACACATACTCAAACGTACAGATTCACACACACAAACACACATATATGGGCTCACACACTCACAGACTTACACACACAGACACACACACACACACATAGGTACACACACAGCCACAGACACACACAGACTCACACTCATACAGTCATACATAAAGACTCACACAGACTCACACTCACACACACAAACACACACACACATACAGATTCATACACATAGACTCACACACGGGCCTGCACTTACACACACAGACACCACAGACACACACACAAACATACAGATTCATACACATAGGCACACACTAACACACAGACACACACATAGACTCACACTTATGGGCTCTCACTCCCACAAACTCACACACTCAAACTCAGAATCATGCTCACACTCACATTGATACACACACAGACACACACACTCATACATACACTCACACACAGACACACACAGATTCATGCACTCATACACTGTTACACAAACAGAAACAGGTTCACATTCACACACACTCAAACACTCACATTCTCAACCTCACACTCACACCACCTGCACTGTTGCAGCTGTCCAAGCCTGGCCACATCTTCACTCTTCCTAACAGGTGGCCCCAGGCATAATCTCCTATGTCAATCACGCCTCAGACTTTAACACCTTCAAGTTGAAACTTCATCTCATGAAGAAAATCCAGGACATATTAAAAAATGAAGCAGTCAGGAGAATATGCTCTTGCACTAACCAGTTTACTCACTCTGCTGCAATCTTCACTCATTAGTAAAAATTCCAGTGTATAATGCCCCCTGCAGAGACTGAACATCCAAACCCATCCCCACTCTCCTTTCCAATGGCTCCTCCAACCTGCAGAGCCCGCATTCTGACACTCCCCTAGTCCCCATCCATATCCCAACAGTTATTTATATGGTGATCATTTTGAATGTCTTATTTCACTTCACAGTTCCACAGGAACAAAATAGTCTGGACCCTGGAGTGAGGTGGTCTGAGTCCTGCTTCATAGTTGCTTAATGTTTATACTTGAGAAATGAAATGCATTTCTTCTAGCCTAGTAAATATCTTCCCCATTGACAGTCTAATTTATTTTTCAGCTAGAAAGTTGGAGACTACAGTTTCCTCGGGGGCTAGGAAATGAGTCTGTGTGTGACCAAGGCCAAGTGGAGGGTATGCCTTCAGAACAGCATATGAACAGGGTTTCTCTGATATCCAAACCTGGCTTAGGGGACCCTGGGCTCTTTGTCACTGTTTTGGGCACCAGAATCAAAGCAGAACACACACCCTTCCTGCAATAGTCCTGCTGGGTATCCTCCCAGCTGCCCACATTTGCATGATGGGTATAAATTCCCTTGGCCATTTTGCTGGGAATCTACATTTAGATAGACTGTTTTATCAAGTTGAAAACCTGACATTTTCTGTGCATCTTTTCTTCTCCCCCTTTTTTTGGATGTCTAAAGAGTGACTTTGTAGCATCTTTGATAAGGAAGATCATAGCACAAATTCCAGCCTATTATAAAGTTTGAAAATATATCAATCTTGTTTTTCACAAAACCCCAAAATAAGCTGACAATTTCTGGTATCTACTAGGTAGGCAGATGGGAAGCCCTGGTAGGCAGGCAGATAAGAACCCTGGTTTGTCCCCATATCCCTTTTCATTTAAAGGCTGCTAACTTCTTCCTTCTTCTGCTGAAAAATAGGTATAGAGCTGGTGAGTTATTAACACAGCCTTCTTATTTGAGAAAAAATGATTTTTGCCTCTATGTCTGGGTACTCTTCTTCTCATTTTTTATATGTGGAATTTTCTTTAAAATTGACTTTAAGTGGTATTGAATTTTGACTCAAGATTTAGTGAATTAATGAATTCTATAAGGTTTAAGTTAAAATTTTTAACCATAAAAATAAAATTAAACTTTTAGAGTGAACAGTCTTCTTATAGCAAAATAACAATAAACTGATCCTTTTATTTTTCTACTCTCTCATTTTTTAAATTTTGTTTAAGGACAAGCATTTAAATAAAAAGCATTCCCCCAACCATGTTCTCAAATGTCCTTATTTCCATATCTAAGGCCTTTGCTAGGTTAGCTCAGCTGGAAGTGGTGGTAGGCAGCCTCCAATGTGGAGGCCGATTATATAATCCAGTCCTGATTTGTATTATCAGCAGACTGATCTATACAAAAGGATCTATACAAGACTGTGAATATCAGGAGAAGTGGTTCACAGGACCCTTCTTCCATCAGATCAGGACTGGACTGTATGAGCAGCAGAATATGGCAGAGAACTTTGAAGACTGAGACCTAAAAGGTTCTATAGCACTTTTGGTCTATTAGCTAATTCTGGGAGAAGCCAGCTGCCATGCCATAATGGCTAGGGTTGTCAGCTATATCAAATACAAATATAGGATCAAATACAAATTGGTATGGACTAAACTTGAATTTTTGATAAACAGTTTTATTAGTATAAATATGTCCCAAGTCCTGTTTAAAACATGGAGAAGAACTGAGGCCCCCAACCCACAGCCATCATCAACCTGCCAACAGTATGAGTGAGTTATTCTGGACGCAGATCCTCCAGCCCCAGTGAAGGCTTTAGATAACTTTGGCCTAATGAGACACCCTAAGCCAGAATTGGCCAGCCAACTACTCCCAAATTTTAACCTACAAATGCTGTGAGAACTAATAAACCATAATTGTTATCTAAACTAAGTTTCGGGATATGTATGTACTCATAGATAACCAATAGAGAGTGTTTTATTTTGGGAGTTTGTTGATAGAGTGTTTTGACTTCTGTTGCTTGTAAAAAATAGATGCATATTGCTGATATCTAAGGAAGTTTCCAGACTCTTCCCTGGTTACTGATCCTGGCAGAAGCAACAGCAGCAGTTGTATGTCTTGATAAAGACAACTTCAAGAAAGATAGTGCAAGAGTTTGTCAGCTAAAGGGTTTGGATTGCAACTAGAAATAATCCCTAAAGGGTCAGAAGAATTAAATAAAATCCAGAACTCTCTTAAGAGCTGAGTTGGCTAAAACAAGACAAGTTGGCAAGCCTGGAAGTCAAGAGTTGCCCTGAAAATGAGTGCCAAAGGCAAAGTTAGGAGCTGGAAAGAAGCTGGTCCAGAATTAGTGCCAGGAGGACAAATAAAAGAGGGAGGTTTTGACTAATTTTCCAGAGGCTCTTGGCTTGTCACAGTCAAACTTTTGTTTTCCTAACAGCTTGATACTCTGTTCTGCAGTGATGGTGCTTGTCATTTTGTACAGGAGCTTAAAAACATCCTGGGAAATAAAGTAATTAAAGCCCCCATTCTCCTCATTTAAAGGTTCAGTATTATTTTAATGCTTTCAGTGGGTGTGATAGACCTTTCTAAGGTCAGCCAGTGGGAAAGAACATCACATGGAAACTTATTGTTGGGGAAGCTAGACTGGGACATGGTTTCATCCTCAGGGCCCTGCCTTGTGGAAATAGCTGCTTTCTGAAGTATATATCTGAACCCAGGGGCATCTCTAAACCTGGGCACCAGCTCTTATGGTCACTATGGTTTTAAGCGTCTGAGACTCTGAGTATAGTTCTGGCCTGAAAATTCTGGACCAGCAAGTTAATCACTTCAGAAGAGAAAAAGCATTCATTGGCCTGTAGGGAACCCATATCCAATCCTGGTGCCCTGAGCCAGTGATTCCTGCAGTCCCCCCATGCTTAGCATTAGGTATAAGAAATAGCCACTTGGGATTGACTCTTTAGTCTTTGCTTGGTTTAGGAAACTTCTGTGTCTTTAAAAGGGGGATATTGGCAGGCACACTAAGTTGGGTAGGTAGAAGATTCCATGGTAAAGTAGAATATATGTAGATATTTTACTTAGTGAAGAAAATGTATTTTGTATGTGAGGCAGTGTGTGGTTGGCCGGATGGAAGCTGAGGCTTTTCTACCTCCACAACCAGACTTCAGCACTGCATCTGCCAAATACCCTCAGCAGCTGGCGTGAAAGGCAATAAGCAACGTTGAGTGGCTTTCTTCTTTTTTCCCTTTGGATATCTCAAAAGATTTTGAGAAAAATCTTTTGAGATATCCAAAGGGAAAAAAATACATACATATATATATATAGACATATATATAAAATAAAATCATACTTATAACGCAAGTAAAATTATCCTTGTCAGTTGCATGTACTATAAGGTAATCCTAGAAAGTTGTCTGAGGCTGGAATATGAGTTTTATATTTTAGATTGAGAAGTCTGGACTTAAGGCTATATACCAGTGATTCTCAAACTTTAACAGCCACCAGAATCATCTTGCAAGCTTGTAAAAACACAGTTGCTGGACCCCACATTCTTGAGCTTCTAATTCAACAGATTTGAGGTGGGATCCTAGAGTCTGTATTCTAACAAGCCTCCAGGTGATGCTCGTGCTGTGGGTCCTGGGACCGCACTTTGGGAACCACTGCTGTACACAGCAGGTGCCAGTGCTGAACTGATGAAAGAAATAATACAAACTGGTAGAAAGCTCTAATTTAGAATTACAGTCCTGCAGCAAGGTAGAGAACTCAGTAGAAAGGGCAGAGAGAGAGTTTTGTTGTTGTCGTTTTTCAGACAGAGTCTCATTCTGTCTCCCAGGCTGCAGTTCAATGGCACCATCTCATCTCTCTGCAACCTCCACCTCCAGGGTTCAAGTGATTCTCCTGCCTCAGCCTCCTGAGTAGCTGGGATTACAGGCGTGCACCAACATGCCAGGGTAATTTTTCTATTTTTAGTAGAGATGGGGTTTCACCATGTTGGTCAGGATGGTCTCAAACTCCTGACCTCGTGATCAGCCCGCCTCATCCTCCCAAAGTGCTGGGATCACAGCGGTGAGCCATGGTGCCCAGCCAAGGGCAGAGATTAAGACCAAGTCCATTGGGCTCTGTATGTTCAATGAATAAAAACTGGGAAAATTTGAAGAAAATCACTGTAGAACATCACGAATCTCTCTAAACACCCAGCACTTGTTTGTTCTTTTGCTCTGAAAGATGCCTTAGGCAAGTATCTATCAAAGGACTTTGAAGATATTTGTGGTTGTGAGTGAGGGACACAGGCTTTTCAGTGCAGTGTGCCTCTTCTCCCTTGTGGTTGGCAGAACTGATGTCCTGTTCGTCGTGTGTGGTAAGCCTAGGCTGAGACAAAGAAGGTCGAAAGCCCTCACTCCAGAAAATTTCACACAGTATGTTGCCAAACTGGCCTCTGAAGTCCTCTTCTGCTCCACAAAAGGAAAGTTAGGAAGGGAAGAAAAATGTGTTTTGTGTGTGAGGCAGTGTGCAGTTGGCCAGACAGTAGCTGAGACTTTTCTACCTCCAAAACCAGACTTCCAGCACTGCATCTGCCAAATACCCTCAGCAGCTTGCAAGAAAGGAAGAAAGTCATGTTGAATGACTTTCTTCTTTTTTTCCATTTGGATTTCTCCAAAAATTTAGACAGTTGAAATAATAACCTTTCTTCCCCTTGCCCCTCCATAATGTAGTCCATTTGTCTAAATTACAGACTTGGCAATTGTGTGTGTATGTGTATGTGTGTTTTCCAGATTGAAAAAAAGATTATCTCCACACAGGCTGAAGGTGGCCAAGCACCAGTAGAGTCAGACATCATTCCTCTGTAGAGGAGAAAGTTTTTCAGTACCTACAATATGCTACACGTTGTGTCCATATCAGCTTGTTTGATCTCCACTTCAGCCTTATGAGTTAGATACTGTCATTGGCTCTAGTATTTCTATTTAAAATTATTACAAAATAGGGCAGGCGTGGTGGCTCACGCCTATAATCCTACCGCTTTGGGGGACTGAGGCGCGTGAATCACCTAAGTTTGGGAGTTCGAGACCAGCCTGGTGGCCAACATGGTGACACTCCTTCGCTACTAAAAATATAGAAATTAGCTGTGCATGGTGGCGGGAGGCAGGAGAATAGCTTGAACCAGGAGGCAGAGGTTACAGTGAGCTGAGATTGTGCCACTGCACTCCAGCCTGGGCAACAGAGTGAGACTCTGTCTCAGAAAAAATAAAATAAAATAAAATAATATAAAATGAAATCTTTCAAAATAGCTTAGATTTATGGAAGAGTTGCAAAGATAGTACAGACAGTTTCTATGTACCCCCTCACTTAGCTTCCCCTAACGTTAACATCTTGCATAAACTTGTATTTATTTAAGGTAACACATTAACATTGAAACAACGCTATCCCCTCAACAACACATTTTGTCCAGATTTCATCAGTTTTCCCACTAACATCCTCTGCCTGTTCTAGAATCCCATCTTGGATACCATATTACATTTGGTCTGTCAGTCTCCGCTGATCTGTAATAGTTTCTTACGATTTCCTTGCTTTTCGTGACTTGGATACATTTGAAGAGCATTTTGTAAAAAGTCTCTTTGTTTGGGTTGGTCTGGTATTTTCTCCTGATTAAACCTGAGGTTACAAATCTGAGTAAAGAAAACCACAGAAGTGATATAACTGGTGGCCCCACTTTGCAGATGAGAAAATTGAAGTTCAAGGTGACTTAATAAATCGGCCAAGGTCATCATTGAGATAAACATTGTTATCTCTGTTCTCTGAACCAATGTTTATCAAGCCCTCAAAACTTCCCCATAGGAAGCACAGAGACAATGGGAAGAGACTGGCTTTAAGGATAAAGACCTCTATAGCAGGGACATGACTCTCAGAATAATCTTTTACTGTACATGTTGCTTGGGTCCGGGGGGGCCGTCTCCAGATGAATAAACAGAGGGGAAAAAAAGTGATTGTCACTGATCTACAGCTGTAGAAAGAGCCTAGAGGGGGAGTTCTGGGATAGTATGTTACTTTGAAGATTAAAACAATATCTAGGAGGACATTAGTTCAGCTATGTTTAGATTTTACTAATTTGGGCTTAAAAAAGAAAACTGCAAACAACACTGAAAAAAACCATACTTTTTAAATGATTTGTGTGTTTTTACAACATGGGTCTCATTTAGCCCTAAAACAATCGATCAGATTTTTGAGCTGCTCTAAATGCATCCCTTAAAACTTAGGAAACTGAGTCCCAGGGAAGGCCAGGGGAATCAGTCAGTATTTCTTCTGTTTGACACCTAGCAAACATTATCCAACTTCGTCTTCAAGGAAATGAAGCAGGCATTAAAATCTCCATTTGAAAATGCACGGCAGTGATGACTTACCAGGTTCATGGTTTAAATTGGTGGATGCAAGGCTTGCATGCAGCCACATTTCTGAAAACCCAGTCTAGAGCTTTCTCACTTCCACTGTTCTCTTCAATCAAGCAACATATTGTTTATGAAAACATGTGATGACCTCATAGTCTGAAACAAGTGATGAGTCAATCAATATCCAATGTGTTGCCTCATAATAAGTTGGCACCTAAATGTTACCAACCCTTGGACACATTTGCCAACTCTATTCCAGCTGAGTGAGGCAGGGCATAGGAGTTCAAATGGGGTACTGAAATGGCTGTCTTTATTTCTTTCTCAGGTGGGTAAAAAAAAAATACTCTAAAAGGAAGTTATTTTTTTCCCTCATTGATTAAGTGATGCTTTTACTCATTCAACAAACATTAAAAACTACCTGTGTATGACACCATTATTTTAGGTGCTTTGAAAAACAAAGCAGATGAATTAGGTGAGTACAAATCGTAAGGCGTGTACAGCTCATTCTTTGTATCAAGCATTGTATTGAATGAATGATGTAAGTTGGCTGTGTGTATGTGTGTGTGTGTGTGTGTATGTGTGTGTGTGTGCATCTGTGTGTGTGTGTGTGTCTGTGTGCATGCATGCATGTGTGTGTACGTTTGTGGATGTAAAGTTATCTATGTCTTCTTTCTTTCTCTCTCTCTTTCTTTTCTTTTTTCTTTCTTTCTTTCTTTCTTTCTTTCTTTCCTTCCTTCCTTCCTTCTTTCCTTACTTTCTTCTTTCCTTTCTTTCCTTCTTTCTTTCTTCCTTCCTTTCTTTCTTTCTTTCTTTCTTTCTTTCTTTCTTTCTTTCTTTCTTTTTCTCTCTCTTTCTCTCTCTCTCTTTCTTTCTTTCTTTCTTTCTTTCTTTCTTTCTTTCTTTCTTTCTTTCTTTCTTTCTTTCTTTCTTGACAGGGTTTAATCATGTTGTCCAGGCTGGTCTTGAACTCCTGGTCTCAAGTAATCCTCCCACCCCAGCCTCTCAAAGCGCTGGGATTATAGGCATAAGCCATCATGCCTAGCCCAAGTTACATAGTTTCTAATATAATAATTCTCACAATATCATGTTGTGGTAGATAGTATTATTGCTATTTTTTAAGGTAAGATGTTTTCATCTCAAAAAGTCTATTCCCAAGTTTGTGGCCCTTCCCTACATAGAGGGAAAACGCCACACCCAGTCCTGCATGACTGGGTAGCTGGCACTCCTCCCCATGCTGCTCAAACAGGGAAGAGAGGATGTGCAGCTATGACCTAGTGATGCACACTATTTAACCTGGCCACCAAGAAAATTCAAAAATGGTGATTAACCACCAAAAACTGAATTGTTGGGGTATGTTGAAAGGGGGGTATTCTTTCTTCACATTCAGAGAACTGATCAGAGCCTTTGTGGAAGGAAGACTATTAGGCATGCAGTGATGAATATTTTGTTTTGTTCATGCCAGGCAAATATCCCACCCCCATTACTTTCCTTCACACTCAATCTCTGTGGTTTTCATTGGAACAAACTCAACCCCAGCTTTACTGATAGAACAGTGACACAATCCTGCACATTCGTATTTAAGGCTGGCCATGCGATTTAAACCACGCTAATGAAAATTGGCCCTGGGAGTTTTAGAAGTTTTGCTGGAAAGAGATTGTCTTTATCTGCCATCATCTTTGCCATGGTGATGTAAAGCCTAAGACAGAAACCAGAATACTGCAAATTAGAACCAAAAAGGGAGAATTCGATAGATTCTTACAAGTTTCATTGTGTGACTAGATCTAGCTATTCCCGAAGCTAGCATAGCTCTGGAATTATTAGCCACTTGAGGCAACCATTAAACTTCTGCCACTTGCAACCAAAGGATTCCAGGTTAATGTATTTTTGTAAGAGAGAAAGAATTTTGGAAGTCAATCATATAGATGAGAAGAAAGTCAAGAGCATTAGGGAAAGTGACCAGTGAATGGCAGGAAAGGATGAGAGGCTCGGTTTTGGACAGTTGCTTGGGGAGTCATTGTGAGTTTAAAAGGTGTCTCCTAAAAGCCAGGCATTAACTGTTTCTAAGAAACCCAGAGGTCGGCTTCGGAATCTTTTTAAAACCTCAACAAATTGAATGGGTTTTCAGTTTAGCAAAATCAATTTTGTTCACCCTAATTCAATTTAGATGACTATTAGAACTAACAGAGAAATAAATAATAGTCACTTCAACATTTTTGAAGCAGTCACTGCCCTCTTGTCTTCTCTATATCATTCCCTCTGTTCTTGTGTTTTCCCCTGAAGGAAGAAGAGATAGGGGAGGAAGAAAGAAAAAGGCCCAGTGCAGTGGCTCATGCCTGTAAACCCAGCACTTTGGGAGGCCAAGGTGGGTTGATCACTTGAGATCAGGAGTTTGAGACCAGCCTGGCCAACATGGTGAAACCCCATCTCTACAAAAATACAAAAATTAGCCAGGCGTGGTGGCAGGCGCTTGTAGTCCCAGCTACTTGGCTATTTGAGAGGCTGAGACAAGAGAATGGCTTGAACCTGGGAGATGGAGGTTGCACTCCAGCCTGGGCCACAGAGCAAGACTCCATCATATATGTGTGTATGTGTGTGTGTGTGTATATGTATATACATGTGTATGTATATATGTATACACACACGTACATACAAGTATATACATATATATACGCACATGTATATATATGTATATACATATATATACACACATGTTATATACATATATATGTACATGTGTATATATATATGTACGTATATGTATATATGTGTGTATATATGTATATATGTATATATATGTGTATACATATACATATATACACATTTGTATATATACATGTACATATACATATGTATATATACGTGTGTATATATACATATACATGTATATACGTGTATATATACATATACATACATACTTATACACATGTATATATACATATATACATATATACACATATATATACATATATACACATATATATATACATATATACTTATATACGTGTGTGTGTATATATATACATGTGTGTATATATACATGTGTGTGTATATATACATGTGTGTGTATATATATATTCGTGTGTGTATATATATACATGCATGTGTATATATATATACACACACACACAATGGAGTCTTGCTCTGTATATATATGGTATATATATTCACACATATATATATGTATATATATACACATATATATGTGTGCGTATATATATGTATATATGTATATATACACACACATATATATGCACACATATATATGTAAAATGTATGTGTATGTATACACATACATGTAAAATGTGTATATATAAAATATATATTATGTATATAATGTATCACAGCTTCTGAGCTATGTATGTTTTGGCTGCTGGGTATAAATGTGTATGGTTTTATAAAAGTCATATTGAACTTAGCAGTGCAAACCCATACACAGCACAAGTCAGGTGATTTTTTTTGAATTTCCAGTTGCACCACGGTAGAGGTTAGTTGTAGAACCTTTCCTGGGTTGGGGGTGGGCGAATTAAAGTCTTCTACTGGATCGATATGCCTTGCTATCTGACAACAATAATAGCTTCTGTCTCTAAGTAACTTTTCTGGGTCAAGCCCAATCAGTAATTCATTTAGTGACTATTTATGAAATATATTTATTACATACCTTTGATGTGCCTTCGGGGATCTCATTTCATCCTCATGACAATCAAATGGGGTGAGTGTGAGGATTAATGAGGGCCGTTCAAATACCACACCTGGAATGGAATGGTACCAAAATATAGCAGAAAGCAGTAAAATAGGGGAACACCCAGATAAGCACCCTTTAACATCTGGAATGGCCTGGAGCCTGCTGGGGTTGCTTCTTGGAAGATTTGCCCTGCAACACTACTGAGTAGCCTCCGTTTCCCAAATACTCACACGAACTTCTCTCTCTTATTGCAACCTTTGACTGCTTTGGTAGCCTGGTTTTCTCCAATGTGAGACTCTGGGTAATAAAACATGTTATAATAAATGTGACTTGCTCTTTAAGACTTTCAAAACCAAGGAGTAGACATAAATCTCCGTGCAAATTGGAATAGGGTGATATTTGGTGAAAGGCTAATGACAGAAGGCTAATGATATTTGGTGGAAGGTTATTTTACTTATATTACACCCATGAAGTTTGGGATAATTGAGTCCAGCCCCAGAAACTGGCAGAGGTACCAGCTTCTCGTTAGTGTGTCTCTGCCCAACCTCTCTGTCTCTCCTCCATTTGCTTAATGCTTTCTTTTAAATAGTGATGCAAGGTACCTTTTTCAGGACTGTTAGTTTTTGAAATGTTTCACTTGGTTTTTCCTTTTTACAAATTAATTACAGTTGAAACTTTCTGCTAAATCCAGAGAATGTGATTCTGTTTGTGGTAAGGTTTTTCATACGTTAGTCCCTTAATCTTGGGCAACTTCATCAAGCTGCAATTCTTTCTTCATGTGATTTCAGCATAAAACAGATTTTGAATGGTAACCCACAAGTCTACAAAACTGTGTATATTTTACCTTTTTTTTTTTTTGGTGTGTGAATTTTAATTTTTTTTCTTCCCTCCCCTTCTTCTCTGGATACATCATTCCAGGGCAAAAAAAAAAAAAAAAAAAAAAAATGTCTGGGGAAGGGTTTGGCTTAGGTCTGTCAAGCCTAAAAACCTTTAATCCTCTCCTCCGCTGTAATGAGTTTGAGACGCTGACAATTTGGTTTCCCCCAAGCCTTTCTGGGTATGAGCCAATCAATGTTTAATTTCCCAAACTGGCTTTGTGAGAAGATTTATTTTCTTGTGTTTGTCTTGCAAACAATATTTGTTCTGAACTTTGCACAAAACAACAAGCAAATGCTGTTTTTTGAATTTATTTATTTATTTTCTTAAGAAAGAGGTTTTTATAGAGAGAAACACGTACTGCTGAGATTGTGCCCACAAAGCCAGCAGGTGGAACCCAGTCTGCCAGGCACTCTGACCACCAGTCCACCTGGCACCCATTCTCCACTCACCTAAGGTCACCTTCATTCTGTGACAACTTTCCTGAGACAGAAAGGATCTGTCGGACAGTTTTCTCTCAATTCTAATATACATTGCTTCAAGTTGTGCTTTGTTTCTCACGCCTGCCTCTCTATAGCCCATCCTTCAAATGTCCACTGAACACGTCCTTGGGGTCTTCTTGTTCTTCAGTGTAACGCCCTGTGCTTCAAGGCTTGTTGCTTCCCAGGAAATGTTGTCCCCTGCAAAAACCCAAGGGCTGCATCTTACTGTTTTCTGTGACATCATCTTCATCTTTCTCATGATTTCTTTCCTTTTAATTACCTGGGGAGGAGGGTCTGCCCCTCAGGGCCAACCAGAGTGTCTGGCTGACATAGATGCTTAATATCCAATAACTGGTTACTTAATTGATAACATCCTCCCTTATATTTTCAAAATTATAAAATTGTTTTGTAAAAGACACATATTCTCAAACTACAAAAATCTGAACAACACAAAAAGTGCCCCCCAAAATAAAGTTACTAAAATGTTGTCATCTGGAAAATGACTTTTGAAAGTTGGTTCATATTATTTCAAACCCTTCTCTAGTGCATAGGCATAAATAAAAGAAAGATGAATAGATGAAAGTAGTTCTGGAAAAATGTACCATTTATCATCCATGCCACTTTTTAGAGTTTCAAAAATAATTTTATTTGAACATAAAATAAGCATATATAAAACTGCTGTAATTATTGGACTGAAGTTAAACAAGGATAAGATAGGGAGTTTTGGAAAGGACAAAAGTTGAGGTTTTGAAGGAATGGAATTAGACGGAATCCAGCCTATGAATTAGGAACTATTAATACACCCTGACTGGGGCCATTGCTAAAACAAAGGACATCCCAGTACTGAGAGACAAGAAGGCCTTTAGAGTTTTGTTTGGGACATAAGTTGTAGCTCTGTGACTAGATACAGTTTCCCACATTTTCTTTCGAGAGCAGGACTGTTTACAACCAGGGAGTTAGGTGAACTGGGGTGCTTAAATCAGGTGCCACGTTCCTCAGAATACTGCTCTCTAGTCTCTGACACTAACTTTTGTTGTAAAGAAACCTATAACTAATTTAATATTTTTCTTCTTTGAAGCCAACTAGCTTATTATTTTTTTACCTGTCTTGAAACTCACAGATTTCAGTTCCCATCTTTGATGGGAGTTCATCTCCCATCTTTGATGGGAGTTCACCATCTTTGATGGTGGTGTTCATCTCTGTCCCTGGAACCTGGTGCCCCAGTGAAATTCAAGTCTTTATGTAAAATTTAAGTCTTCATGTACAAATGAAGTTTTCTTGTATTATATTATATTGTTTTTCCTTGTGGACACTTATTATGTCATCTTGATCAGCTATGCTCATTATCTATACACAGAGACTTTTCCCCTATATGCAGCAACTTCTCTGTAGTCACTTTAATTTTTTTTTCCTCTTAAGGGATTATAATTTTCCTAAGGACATGGTCTATGGCCCTGGATTTGATGTAATTTTGTTTATTTCTCTATTTTATAACTGTTTCTAATTTTCCTTTTATCTCTACAATACTTTATGTTCTCCTTGTATCTGTTTTCCAAAGGTCTGCCATTTTGATTTATTTCTATTATCTTGCCAACTATTATTTAATATCTCTGCTGTATCTCTTTCTTGAACAGTTTTCCGATGACATCGATTATCTCTGATCTCCCCATACTCTTCATTTGTGTCTAAAACTAATCCCTCTTTAGATAAATATTCCTATCTGACTTGTCCTCCTTTTCCTCTCTCTTTTTCTTTTCTCGCCAACTTTTGAAAACCCTGGTATTTCCTTCCTGGCATTTACTTATCTTCAAATAGTATTTTCTGTGTTAGTATTTTTCTGAATTATAGTATAGAGAAGCTTTTCCAGAATTAGGTTGGAGCTATATGTGTTTATTTATGTTGGAGTATCTCTATTTATTTTATTTCTTGCATTCAGGTGTTTCTTGTAATTTAATTTGATTTTACATTCCAGGATACATGTTCAGGACGTGCAGTTTTGTTACATAGGTAAATACATGCCATGGTGGTTTGCTGCACCTATCAACTCATCACCTAGGTATTAAGCCTCATGTGTTAGTTATTTATCCCGATGCTCTCTCTTCCCCTGCCCCACCACCCTGACAGTCCCCAGTGTGCTTTCGCTTTCCTGTGTCCATGTGTTCTTATTATTTAACTCCCACTTATAAGTGAGAACATGTAGTTGTTTGGTTTTCTGTTCCTGCATTAGTTTTCCGAGAATAATGCCTTCGAGCTCCATCCATGTCCCTGAAAAGGACATGGTATCTGTCCTTTCAGGTGGTTCTTAAGCATTCAATGAAACCCCACAATGTGTAACTTTTTGTGCTATAATATGTGGATTCTGCTCCCTCCAAAACCTAACTCAATCTCTATCAGTCTTTCTTGGCTGGAGAAAAGATCTTAGAAAATTTAGATAACAAGTCTATATGGTTTTCCTGTTTCAATTCCACTAAACTTGCCATTGTGTGACACAAAACCAGTTCTAGAAAAACACTGACCTTTTTAAGTTTCTTTTTCTGTCCCCTATGTGTCTCATCCACACCTCTTGATGTAAGGATCACCAGATGGCACTTTCAGGATTTTAAGAGCAACTTTTAGAGGGCTTTCACGGAAAATTGACTTCTGCCCAAAGTCTAAGGAGGTCTATGTCAGCTTTCTCTAGTCTTCAATATTTGGGTTCAAATTTTGTTATAGTTGGTGAAAGTTTCATGGCTTGTGGTTTGGAGTTGTGGCTATTTCTTTGTTGTGTTGAACACGACTAATAGTCATAACTGTCTTCTTTACTTTGAGTGTGTGTGTTTGTGTGTTTTTCTCAGAAGACAGAAATGCATTCTAGACAGAATTAGCTCCTGTGATCATATTTCATTATCATGATATACATATAGATTAGAGGTACATGAGGGAAAAATAGAATTTATAATGACGATGTAAATTTACTGATACTATCTCTTTGTGCACTAGAGATTCCCATGGCGATGGGGCAAAAATGCTATTGTGATAGCTTGTCTATCCAGAATTTAGTGAGTTGTCCAATGGTAAGAGAAATTAAAGAAATGTGTCTTTAAACAAGAGTAGGCTGTTGAATTCATATGTTATTTGACCAAATACAGTCCTACTTTTTGTCTCTTGCTTTTGAAGTTCCTACAGGAAGAGAAACAATGCTATCCCAAATTTCCATTTATGGCTTTGTCCTCACTAGCTGTCTAAGTTTGGTGACATTATTTCACTTTTCAAAGACTCATTGTGGTCACTTGCGAAATGGGAAATTGTGTTGCTCATATGAGAATACGGGCAGGAAAGATCTTCCCGAATTGCAGAGTTTCTAAACAGTGGCACAACAGGTACGGGGTCCAAGAGACGCTGTCTTTAGCAAAGCTTCTCTTTTCCCTTCTCCACTGTGAGACGCTCATTCTCTCTGGCTTTCAATTTCTTTATGAGCAAAAAGGATAATAACACTATGTAAGAGTTTTGAAAAAAACGAATGAGATGATGACATTAGTAGAGTGTTTGGGGCAGAGATAGAAAATCCTTGAGATTCAGTTCATAAATAGCCTTCCTTTACTCTCTTGCTAATACATTTTATTGCAAAGGGTTCAAGAGACCTTTGAGTATTTGAAAATTCAGAAGGACATTCACATGCCCCTTCCCCTGACCACCACTCAATCAGGGACGAAAATCATCTTGAGTTTTCTGAATACTTTTATAACTTCAATGGCCAATGGAGCCACCAACACAAAGAAAAGATAAAATCCCATGGAGAGAAAGCAGACTTTTTAACTGAATGAGGACTTGCTGCAAATGTGGTTTCTCTGATTCTAATCTTTGATACTCCTGGTCTCTTTTCCTCACTTGTAGGATATTTTCTGGGACTAGCCCTGCTGCACTGAAGCCTTCCACATTTCATACATACACAGCTCCCCCTGGACTGCGCTATCACATGCCTGCCCTGGCAGAAGACTCAACATCCGTCCACCCTAGCTGAACTTTGCCAGCCTAGTCTCTCTCATCCACCCAGTGGCCTTAGACAAAGCATTGCTGACTGGGCACTTTGGATTGCATCCATGTAAATGAGAAGACTGTGCTAGATCATCCCTAGGCGTATTCTAGAACCCAAGGAGATCAATGCACTCTAAATACTCTTTGTTATTTCCTGAGTCAATGAGATACAATTCTAACTGATAGCTACATTCTTTGTTTTTTTTTTTTTTTTTTTTTTTTTTTCCTGGATGGTGTCTCGCTCTGTTGCCTAGACCGATCTCTGCTCACTGCAACCTCCACCTCCTGGGTTCAAGCAATTCTCTGTCTCAGCCTCCCTAGTAGCTGGGATTACAGGCACCTGCCACCACACCCAGCTAATTTTTTGTATTTTTATTGGAAATGGGATTTCACCATCTTGGCCAGGCTGGTCTTGAACTCCTGACCTCGTGATCCACTGGCCTTGGCTTCCCAAAGGGCTGGGATTACAGGCGCGAGCCACTATACCTGGCCAATAGCTGCATTCTTTTCCATCTAGCCTGCAAGTGCCTTCAAGTCTTTTTCCACATTGTGGTCCAGCTTGTTGGCATCAATCACATGTGGGATGCAGTCTCTTTGCCATGCACAGACCATGGGATGCTGGAGAACAGGGATTCTTTTTCCTACTTCTTTGAAACCTCAGCTCTGAGCAGCATGCTTAGTTTAAGCTGGTGCTTAATGGGTACAGACTGAATGAATAACTTGTAACAATCAAAGCGCTTGCTGCTATATATTTGAAGCCAGCTGAAAGTGACACTATTCATATGAGAAGGAACACTGAGTGCTCCCTTATTTTTGAGAAAGAAGCTGCTTTTCCATGTCTTGAGATGGTATAAGTTGGACAGAGGAGAGACCACTCTCCAAAGGGAAGAGGCTTCATTAAGAGCCAGAACAGTTCCTGCTTGGTTGGCTTATTTTCAGAAAGCAAAGAGCAGTTACTGTAAGGAAGCTGGCTGTCTGGGCCGGCAGCTTTATCAATGAATAATTTCCTGAAAGGAAGATAATCTGTGGAGACCTTATACTATGTTTGATCTCGGTGCACGTACACAGTATGCAGGACTATCTTTGATTCCAGGGAGGTGAGATAATTGTTTCCCAAACAGACTCTCACTGGAAAGCGTGCTCCCTCCCATTCTGTTGACCCACACACCAGAAGCCCCAGGTCTGCCCCAGACAATTATCCTGTTTTGCTAGGGAACAAATTGCTCTTTTGGGGTAATTCTGAGCAAGTTTGCCAAGTTCACAACCATCCCAGGGGAGCCTCAGGGGGAAAAGCACTCTCCAAATCCCCTCTCTGGCCCTTCCAAAGGAAAGCAGGTCATTTTTTAAAGAATTCCAATGAAAGCAGCTTATTCTGAATGATCCATCCCACCTTCTGAGAGGCCCCCTGGGCAATTTGTTGGTTCCTCGTGTTTGTCTGATACTAGGGAACCAATTTCCCAAGCAAGTCATTATGCATGCAATTAAGTAATTGTGGATGGAAATGAAAAAAAAAAAAAGGATGCCGAAAAAGAAGTTGCATGCATTTAACTTTCAAAAGAGAGCCTCCAGGATGCAGCAGTTGAACCCCACTTGGAATTTATTCTCACAAATCACTGAATAAAATCAGAAGCTTGGAAAGAGTAAAATGTCAGTCTGGTATAATATAGTAGCTAAGAATATGCACCCCCAAAGCCATACTGCCTGCATCCAAAGCCTGGGTCTGTCATTTATTAGCTGTATGACCTTGAGCAGGTTACTTAAGCCTTCTGTGCCTCCTGTCTACAAATGATAAAAATCAGATTAATAATATCTATATCATATGGTTTGTTGTCAAGGTTTAAATGAATAGTATATATGTATAAGGGGTATGTGTATGCATGTGTATATCTACCTACCAACTATCTAGTATCTACCATCTATCTACCTATCAATCTATCCATGTATTGCTGTCAATCTAGCATCTGTCTATCTGTGACTTAGAACAATGCCAAGTACTTTGCCATTGTTAGCTCTTACTGTTGCTGAACTGATGATGTTTTAGGCAAGTTATGAGCAGTCACTTTGCAGGGGAGTTAACATATTTATCATTGCTAGTGGTTCTTTTCTTCTGACTTTATCTCTTTAGTATTAGAAAATCAACTGAAAAGAAATGGGTAAAGGAATATAAAGTGCATAATTTAGGAAATAAAAAGTAAGCGGCTTCTGGTTCTGGCAGTGAAAGTGTCAAAGCTACGGCACCCCCGGACTCTCCAGAGGACCAGGGTTGTTTACAGTATATGTTTAAAATAATATTCCTGCTTAGTTGGGTCTCCCCTTGGGACAAGGGGATCTCCACAGTATCAGAGGATTAATTAAAGCTGGTCTCACTGGTGAAGCTGGCTATTCGGGATGGAGCAGAAGGGTACACCCCTCACTGCCCCCATTCTATATAGGGAAGGGGCCAAGCCTGCTGGTAATAATTAGTGTGGCTCAAGGGCAGGCTGACACTTTTGCCTCATTTGTACAATTTTGATTAATACTTTAATTTCACTTCCTTTGAATGCAGGAGAGCTAAGAAATGAGTAAGGAAGATAGAGCCTCTCAAAGCCAAAATCAATAAAGAATGAATCTCTTCCCAGTCCAATCAGGGCAGGGCTACCATTTTTCACACCTGGTAGGGACCTCTGGATTTATGCCTGTGCTGTGGGAGATGGTATATAGCAAGAGAAGACACAAAGACATGCCCTAGGGACAGAGAGGGAGATGGCTTAGAGACAGTGGCTGCAGGACAGACAGGAGTAGGCTCCTTGATGCTGCAGAAAACATCATGATCTACCCTCTGTCCCTCTGCCTTTTGGTCAAGCTCAATCTCTGTAGCTCCTTTGGTATTTAAAACTGCAATTTCTTGGGCATTAACCTTGGCCACTTCTAGCTATCCTATACTGGCTCAAGGAGGAACTGAGTGTGATCATCTCGGTCTCCAGGTTCTAATATTCCAAGAATGGACTTCCTGGGGTCCATGATCCTGTCTAGAAATTGTAGGCAAAGTGTGGAGAGACAGTCCAGAGTTCCCTGGTCCCGAAAAGGTTAAGAACTGCTGCTCTAGGAGGTCCCTATCCCTTTAATAAAAAAGCCCAAGTTCCTCAGCATAACATGCAAGGATTTCTATGATCACATCTCTCTCTCTCTCTGCCTCAGTGGTCCTCTCCTACCCTCCCTCACTGAGAATATGGGGGGTTATCGTGAGTTGCACCACAGCTTGCTTCTAGAGTGCTCTGCTAGAGCCCAGGCTGTCCCTCTCTGTGTGGAAATGCCCTGTTTGGATCCAGATGCCTGTCATCCCAGCACTTTGGGAAGCCAAGGTGGATGGATCACAAGGGAAGGAGTTTGAGACCAGCTGGGCCAACATGGTGAAACCCCGTCTCTACTAGAAAAATAATAATTAAAAAATAGCTGGGCATGGTGGTGTGCACCTGTAATCCCAGCTACTTATAGCCCCCAGTCCTGCTGAGTCTTCCCCAGTCTGTGCCCTCCTCTAGATAACCCCAGCACATGACAGTGAGCTTTTTGGAGGCAAGTACATTGTCTTGCCCAAATCTGTATTTCCACTCGGGACTAGGTTCTGGCAAGGTATTGGATTGAATTCAAGAATGAGCAGTGTGACCTTAGGCAAGATCTTTAGTCCATGGCTCTGAGCTTTCACATGGTAAGAATCAAATGAAGTATGTTAAAGGAAGAGAAATGCTCTAGAGCTATGTAGTAAGGTAACCACTAGCTACACGAGGACGTTTAACTTCAAATAAATTAAAAGTAAATAAATGTAAACATTAACTTTCTCAACCACAGTAGCGTCTGCTTCTCAAGTACTTGGTACCACATGTGGCTGGTGGCTAATATACTGTGCAGTCTATGGTGTATTGTCTAGCAAATGTACTTGCATTGCATGGAATATTGCACAGGGCTTTTCCATCCTGGCAGAGAGCTCGGTGGACAGCCCTGTCCTAGGAAGTCTCCAAATGACTCCACTGCTGACATTCTGGAGTTATGGAAATCTGTAATTCCAGAGCTGTGTGTTCTCTATCCTGCTGATCCCAGGCCCTCCTTCCAAAGTCACTAGCGTTATAGGGACACCAGCTCTCCATTTCCAAGTATGCTTCTCCCATGCACAGATTTGTTGGATCACTGGCAGGTTCACCAGGCGAGAAGGCAGAAAATGAATAAGATCTTATCCCCTTCCTTTGGGAAATTCAAGCCCCTCCTTATGCTACAGTAGGGGTCATCAGATGGGAGAAGTGGGGACTCCCAGGTTCTGTGTGGTATAGGCACATCCAAGCTTGGGGACCCCATTGAATTCAATGCACCTTCTAGATGAACTTCCCAGCCTTAAAAGTGAGGGCTTGGAAATTTTCAGGGACAGAAAATTTCAGGGAAGGAGGGTACTCATGAAAGAAAAGTTAGGGAATTTTTGAAACCGAAATCAATGTAGGGCTTTGGCAAACTGAGAGTGTTTTCCAAGTACAAAGGGCAGCAGGGCGTTCTGGTCAAAGAGCTGAAGAGGCTCTTTTCAGTGCCAGGCTGCCCCCAACTCACCCAAGACCTTAGGCATGCCACATTCCAGTGTTCTGGGCTGAAATGTTTCCCTTCTTTCCCTAGAGGGATCAGCAAAATTAGAGGGATCACTGATTCCAAAATGGCGAGCCTAAGGTTGTCAGCCTGTTTCCTTGCTGAAGCTCTTAGAATGGTACAGTCAGGAAACTCACAGAAGGCCTATTCGTCCAGCAGATGCAGTCAGCACCTTCCAGAGCACCTCACTAAGTAAGACCTCAACACCAGACCCATATCTACCACTCAAGCCCTTTCTGGGTGACATAAGGGAATGGAGATCTTTGCAATCCCAAACCCATGGAGAAAAGCAGCCAGACATTTGGAAAGATCCTGAACTCATTCCAGTGCTTGCTGCAGGTCTCTTTCCCACCTACCCACAGTGCTTGGGTGAAGGAGGCCCAGCCAATTAGAAATGGATGAATAATAGCCCACAGCACTGCGGTTTGCATAGGTGTCATGCTGACACATCTCTTCCCAGACATCATCTCATTTTGATATTCTCATTAACATCTCCAGGTAGGCAAGGTGGAAATTGTTAGTGTGGCTGCATGACAGATGCAGAAGTTAGCACCATGCCAACCTTGCTCAACAAAAGAGGCAAAGCTGGGTCTCCACACAGGGCCTGTAGCATGTGCTGGTCTCACTGGGCAGCACAGCTTTGGAATGGCCACCTTTGGTGGCTGGGGGAAAGATGAGTGCATGAATCAAGAATAACTTCTGTAAAGCTGCATGTCATTCTAGAGAGTGTCTGAGCTGGAACTGTTTACCATTGTCAACATACAGAAATGGACAACACAGAGATGTTGAAAGAATCGGAAGATAAAACCTGTATCTTTCCATTTTTATGTGAAAAAAGAACCTGGTCGAATTCACCTCCTGTAGGCTCAAATTTCTCCATTGCAACTGGAGGAGAAGAATCCTCTCCCCACAGGCTTCTTGGAGAACAAAAGCAGTGTACCAAAGCACGTAGCAAATAGGAGATGCTCTAACAATGTCCTTTTTCTCTTGTTATGTGTTCCTTTTCTTATGCAGGCTTGCAGAGAGAGGCTAGAAAGAGGCAGATAGATGAACAAAGCTACTTGTTCTTGGTCCTAGAGTAAGGATCAGAACGCCAATGCTTTCAAGAGGTGCAAGACTAGCTCTTCCCAGACTGTGCCAGCCAGCTGAATGTTCTGCAGGCAGGATGGAGGCATCTGGGCTTGACCTGTGACAGCCTACCTGTGCCAATGCTCAGGGCCTCAACAGAGGTCCCCAAACCTTAGCTTTGAGCTTTCTCATGAGCCTCACTACTGTTTCTAGGAAGAGTGCCCCATCCATCCTGTGCTCTCCCACTGCCTCCTCAGTCTATGCCTTTCTTTTCTGCTCAGCCCTTTTGTCAGGTGGGGTTGGAGGGGGGTGGGTGCCTCCTTGCATCCCAGAGGAGAGAAGACAGGACCTTGTCCCCTTTTACTGTGTAGTGGGTGAGACAGGGCTTTCGCATAATTTTGCAAGAACTACATGAACTCACTTTTCTTCTTTGCTGGCAGCCCCTGCTCACCTCTCTACCTGTGTTTCCGAAGGGTGGTGATTAATCTCAGAGCTGGGATGAGGACAGAGCGCCAAGTGCCCCAGGATAGGGCAAGGCCTACAGTGAGCCATGCCCAGTCTCTCTTACTAAAGGAAAACAAGAGCAGCTGCCAAGAGAATCTTCCCTCAGATGAACAACTGACTTGTTATTATGAAGCTCTTTTATCTTCTGGAAAGAAGCCCAGTGGAACCTGGGAGGCAAGGGTTCTAGCCCCAACTGCCCCTTAAAGTCCCTTAAACTTGTATGAGTTTCCCTATTTATAATACAAATCACTTTGAGGAATTCTTAACTGTGTGTGACCTCAGGCATGAAGTCCCCCATCTCTGAGGCTCAGATAATTCGTTGGCAAATTAGGAATCATTGATTCTTGAATTTGCACATGACCTAATGGAAACTGTTGGTGATTTTTTCAAAATCTAAACAAGCTTGACACATGATCTTACATTTTAAAGATATTGCCATACATTTTCACAACTGCTTTTGTGGGACCAAATCCACCCAGTCATATGTGAACAAAGTCTGTGGTTTCAATGTTGAAATAGGCAAAGTCTACATTAGGGCTTGTGTACTTCTGTTTTCTCACTGTTCTTCATCGTCACATCTCTTTCCTGCCAATAATAATAATAGTGATTACTTTGTGTTGGGTTCTTACAATGAGCCAAGCCCTGGCCAAGCACTTTACCTGTCATCTTACTTCATCCTCAGCAAACCCAAGAAGAGGATGTGAGGGCTGTTGGCCATTTATCAATGAAAGAACTGTGGTTCAGAGGAGGATAAAAGCTACCCAAGCACACACTCTCTGTAAAGTTGGAGCCCAGAACTGCGAGGACTAAAAGGCCGTGGTTAGCTGCTGTGCCCTCTGGAGCTCTCTTCTCCCCAGATGTCCAAGCCTGGGGTCATCTTGGGACCTTCCTCTGGTCAGCTGGGCACAGCGCAGGAGCTCCCCAGCTCATAGCTGGACGTCCAGCTGAAGGCTGCACAGGGCCAGTCCTCTTCTCTGCGCCTATCCAACATCTCATCTGGACTCCAATCCTCACCAAGCTCCACACTATGGTGGAGTCTCTTAACGTCTGAGGCTATGAGTCCCCAGTGCGAGCTGCTCCTGGGGGCTGCTTCAGATGGGGACCTGGGAAAGTCTCCCCCAAAGCCCTGGAAGGCACAACAAAGACTGAAGGAAGGGAATTGGGAGGAGGAGAAGGAAAGGAGAGGAAATACATGTAACGACATATCTAAATGCAGGCATGAGCACTTCCATGTTAAGGTGAGAGACTCAAATGCACCCAAAGACACATTTATCCTGAGTTTTGGAATATAATGCCAACACGGAAGCAATTTGAGAGCCAGCACTGGAAGCTGGTGTCCCTAGTGTCTAGACAATCATTTGGTCAATGGACCTTTTTTTTTTTTGATGGAGTCTTGGTCTGTCGCTCAGGCTGGAGTGCAGTGAGGTGATCTCGGCTCACTGCAACCTCTGCCTCCTGGGTTCTAGCAATTCTCCTGCCTCAGCCTCCAAAATAGCTTGGACTATAGGCACACGCCGCCATGCCAGGCTAATTTTTGTATTTTTTTAGTGGAGGCAGGGTTTCACCATGTTGGCCAGGCTGGTCTCAAACTCCTGACTTTGTGATCTGCCCACCTCAGCCTCCCAAAGTGCTGGGATTACAGGCGTGAGCCACTGTGCTCCCACAATGGGCTTATTAAAAATAATCTTTGTATCTGAGTGGATTATCCAAAGAATGATTTAACTACTTTATCCATCTCCTGGCAAATGCCAGGAGACTCACAATATTCCTTAAAGGGCATAGGATTTTTGCCCTTTTAGAATTGTCTATATGCAAATAGATAAGATTATAAAGATTATGCTCAATATTATCTAATATTCTTAAGAATTGCAAAGGTTTTTCTGTATTAAAAGAAAACAGGATGTATGCTCAAGACAGAGCATAGAATCAGCCCCTTTTCCAAGCTGGACTTTCAAGGCTGAGGCTCCAGGCTAGATAGACAGATGTACTGGATGTAGACAGACCTGCCCTCAAAGTTAGACTTTCCTGCTTTCTGGCTCTGAGTCTCCTGAAAAGTACCTTAAACTTGTCTGAGTTTCCCTATTTATAATACAAATCACTTTGAGGAATTCTTGAATTCTTATGAGGGTTCAATTGAATAATATATCTAAAGTGTCTGACTCAGAATCTGAAATGTGGAATCACTTAATACAAGTCACCTTTTTCTGTGTTTTTTTTTTTTTGAGACAGCATCTCGCTCTGTTGCCAGACTGAAGGGGGGTGGTGCACGGCTCACTGCAACCTCTGCCTCCCTGGTTCAAGCGATTCATCTGACTGAGCCTCCTGAGTACCTGGGATTACAGATGCACACTACCACACCCTGGTAATTTTTATATTTTGAGTAGAGACTGGGTTTCACCATGTTAGCCAGGCTGGTATCGAACTCTTGACCTCAGGTGATACACCTGCCTCGGCCTCCCACAGTGCTGGGATTACAGGTGTGAGCCACTGCTCCTGGCCACTAATTCTTAATTTTAGTTTGTGTGTGTGTGTGTGTGTGTAAACAGGGTCTTTCTATGTTACTCAGGCTGATCTCAAAGCAAACCTCCTATGTCAGCCTCTCAATGTGCTGAGATTACAGTCAGGAGCCACTGTGCCCAGCTTGGATATTTATATTAATGTTTTAAATAAAATTGGGGAATTTTTCATTATTTCTTCAAATATTCGTTCTTTGTCTGTTCTTCTGTGATTCTCACAAACTATTGTTGGTCCACTTCATGGTGTCCCACAGGTCCCTTAGAATCTGTTGATTTTTCTTTAGCCATTTTCTTTTTCTTCTGGACACTCGATCATTTCAATTGTTTTGTCTTCAAATTTGCTAGTTTTTTCTCTATGTAGTCAAATTTGCTTTTAAACCTCTCTAGCAAATTTTTATTTCAGTTATTCTACTTTTCAGTTGCAGAATTTCTTTTGAATTCCTTTTAATTGTTACCTCTTCATTGACATTCTCGTTTTGGTCGAAGGTCATTTTCCTATCATTGTCTGCGTCTTCCTTTAGCTCTTTGCACATCTTGCAGAGTTTTGTCCAGTGAATCTGATGTCAGGGCATCCTGAGGCACATTTTTTTTTTTTTTGAGATGGAGTCTCACTCTGTTGCCAGGCTGGTGTGCAGTGGTGCCATCTTGGCTCACTGCAACCTCCGCCTCCCATGTTTAAGCGATTCTCCTGCCTCTGCCTCTTGAGTAGCTGGGACTACAGGCATGTCCCACCGTGCCCAGCTAATTTTTTATATTTTTAGTGGAGATGGGGTTTCACTGTGTTTGCCAGGATGGTCTCAATCTCCTGACCTTGTGATCTGCTGGGCTCAGCCTCCCTAAGTGCTGGGACTACAGGCATGAGCCACTGCATCTGGTCCTCAGGCACATTTTATATTCACTTACTTAGTTCTCTTTGATAGGCCATGCTTTCTAGTTACTTTGTATGCCTTGTGATTTGTTTTTTTTGGAAATTGGACATTTTAAAGTTAAAATATGGTAATTCAGGAAGTCAGATTCTTTCCTCCAAGGTTTAGAATTTTTAAAAAATTGTGTCGGGCACATCTGTGCTGAGGATCAGCCTGAGGTGAAAGCTGAAGGTGTCCTCAGGTCTTTCCTGAGCCTGGATCTTTCCTTTTGTATGTGCATAGGCTGTCTAAATTCCCCCTGTATAGATGGTTGGTTTTAAATACACACACAAAAAAATACAGCTTCTTTAAGTCTCCTAAAGGCTGCTTCAGCCAGTGGGTTTGAAGCAGTGATGGGCAGCCTCTGTGTGCCTATAGCTGGGCAATCAGAAGCAGCAATTTGCAGTCAGGACATAGAACCCTGATAAAGCGGAGGCAAGGTTCTATTACCAAATGTGGCTCCAGCCATCTGCCCTAGAAACACAGATTACCTTCCCTACATTTGCTGGCCATGAGCCTGGGACTGGGTGCTGGGTAGCCACTGTTAACGCTGAAGCCTGAAGTAACCACATTAACTGCAGGTTACCAGCTAAGCTTTTTCCTGGGAGCTGCAAGAGTTCAAAGAGACCCCAGCGTCTTAAAAGTTACTCCAGAGAGTCTTTTCGGTACACTACAGTTGTTGACTAGGTGGAGAGACACATTTCTGGCACTTTCTATTTTGCCATCTTTCCTAATGTCACTTCATATTATCTTTTCATTTCTAACATTATAGGCGAATAATCAGAATTTGCTCTGGAAAATCTAATTTAAATGTTTAAGGTTATATATATAATATATATGTTTCATGGATATAAGAAGAATGAACTAAATGCATTTTTGAGGGGTTTCAGCCTTACATGGTTTTAGTTCAGCATTTGTATGATTCCATTTTCTCTTTTTTAGCACATGAGATATAATTCTTTGCTCCCACTTTTTTAATGGTTGCTCTAGTGTTTGCAAAATACATTTACAATGAATCCATGCTCACTTTCAAATAACATTATCCTGCTTTCATGGTAGTTTGAGCACCTCATAGTAACAAAAGGTTTCTAATTCCTCTCTACCATTCCTTGTATCGTTGCTGTCATTCAGTTTACTGACATACAAATGTACACAAGCATACATATGATACATCTATATATGCACACCCACCCTCATATATATACACACATACACACATAACTATACATAATTGCATACATTATTGCCAGTATTATTTTGGACAATTTTTTATTTGTTAGACCAATTAAAAATAAGAAAAATACAAGATTATGTTTTACTCTTTATTCTGTCTTTGATGATCATTCTTTCTTTGTAGACACAAGCTTCTGAGCTATATTATTTTTCTTCTCTCAGAAGAACTTTTTGAAAACATTTCTTGCAAGGCTGGTCTACTGGCAACAAATACCTTCATAGTTTGCTTGTCTGAGAAGGTCTTTGCTTCTTTACTTTTGAAGGATAATTTCTCAAGGGACAGAATTGTAGGCTGGTGGTCTCTTTCATCTCTAAAATATTTCACTTCACTCAATTCTTGCTTTGAATAGTTTCTGAGGAGATTTCAGAGGTTGTTCTTTGTTTCTCAATAAGTAAGGTGATTTTCTCCATGCC
Source organism: Cacajao melanocephalus (assembly GCA_963573385.1). Classification (NCBI taxonomy): domain Eukaryota; kingdom Metazoa; phylum Chordata; class Mammalia; order Primates; family Pitheciidae; genus Cacajao; species Cacajao melanocephalus. Next base: position 13,251 of record CAUYLG010010897.1, on the reverse strand, counting down.
CCTCCCTTCCCCCTGCACATGGCTTCTCTTAGGATTTTTTATCTTTGATTTTGTGTAGTTTGAAAATAACATGCTTAGATATGGTGTTGATTTTGGCCTTTTTCTTTCCCCCTACCCCCAAGAACAGTTCCATTGCAATAAGGTCTTTATCTTGTCTGGTGTTCTGTGAGCTCCCTGGATATGTGATTTGGTGTCTGAATTAATTTGGAGAAATTCTGAGGCATTTTTGTTGCAAATATTTCTTCTATTCCTTTCCGTTTGTCTCCTCCTCCTGATATTTCCATTAAGCATATGTTACCTACACTTCTGAGGCTCTGGTTTTTGTCTTACAATTTTCCTAAGGTTTTTTTGACATTTCTTTTTTTACATTCTTTGTTATCTTTCCTTTCAGTTTTGGAAGTTTCCATTGACATATCCTCAAGTTGAGAGCATCTTACCTGTGCTGTGTTCAGTCTGCCAATGAGCCCAGCAAGGGCGTTCCTCGTGTGCTGTGGTTTTTGACCTCTGGCATTTCTGTTTGATTCTCTCTTAGAAGTTCCATCTCTCTGTTGGCATCGACAGTCTGTTCTTGCATGTTGTCTACTGTATCCATCAGAGCCCTCAGCATAGTCATCGTAATTGTTTTTAATTTCTGACCTGGTTATGCCTACACCCCTGCCATATCTGGTTCTGATGCTCACTCTGTCTCTTAAAACTGTGTTTTTTTTGCCTTTTACTAAATTGTAACTTTTTCTGGCTACCCGGACATGATATATTAAGTAAAAAGAATGGCTGTAAATTGGGCTTTCAACATGTTGGGGTAAGATGTTGGGAGGGAAGCATTCCACAATTCTGTGATGTGGTCTCAGTCTTTAAGTGAGCCTGTGCTTTTGGACTGTGCGCTTCACTAGTGCATCTCAGTCTTTTTCCCTCTCGGGTTGAACAGCACGGCTAGAGGGAGCTGGAGTTGGGTGGTTCCCTTCCCCTAGGCTAGTTAGGCTCAGCTAAAACCCCAGCACATTAGATTCTGGTTAATCACTTTTCCTGAGGGCTGACCTGATTAAGAACAAAGTGCTGTGTCATATTTAAAAGTGGCCCCTTTGGCTCTCCCTGGTGGAAGTCAGGGGGATTTTTCTCCAATATTTGCTGTGAGAACATCATCACGTTCCTGGAGGTAAAATTCACAAAAGCATAGGGGCCCACCTATGACTGGGCTCCCTGGAATTTTTAACTCTCGGACTTTTCCACACTGAGCATGCAGCAATTCCTCAATTGCATTTCAGGCTTTCCTACCCTGGCCATGGCTACTGTGGGGTCTCTTCTTGGGAGTTCATGCTCCCGTATGTTATAATTCTCTGGATCCACCTGTCTATCTCTTCAGCTGTGGGGGCAATGGTTTGTGCTGTGACCTCACTTCTCTCACAACTCTCAGAACTGTTGACTCTTCAGTTTGTTCATCTTTTTACTTGGTGTTGAAATGGAGTGGCGACTTCCAAGCTTTTGATGTGCAGAACTGGAAGCTAGAAGTTGTAACTGCATTGTTTATTCAAGATGCTTTGTCACCCAGGCTGGAGTACAGTGGCATGAGCTCGGCTCACTGCAATCTCTGCCTCTCAGGTTCAAGTGATTCTCCTGCCTCAGCCTCCTGAGTAGCTGGGATTACAGGCACGCACCATCATGCCCAGCTAACTTTTCAATTTTTAGTAAAGACAGGGTTTCACCATGTTGGTCAGGCTGGTCTCGAACTCCTGACCTTGTGATCCACCTGACTCGCTCTCCCAAAGTGCTGGGATTACAGGCATGAGCCACCATGCCCGGCCTCAAGATTCTTTTAAGTTGCTTTCTGAGTGAGAAAGCTAGTTTTTCACATTGTGCTTCTTTTTAATCTTTGCAAGTATTCAAAGTAGTTATCTAGTTTTACATGGTATTTCCTTGTCATCTTTGTCTTTTTTCAATTGGGGTATTCGTATCTTAACTATTGGTTTTATAAGGTTTCTATGTGATGAAAATGTATTGACCTTTGTGCATTTCAGGCTTTAATGTGTGTGTCAGTTTCATAGGCTTGCCAGAACAAATTACCACAGTCATGCTGGCCTAAAACAATAGAAAGTTATTCCCTAAGGTTTATAGAAACCAAAAGTTTGAAATCAAGGTGTTAGCAGAGCGGTGTTCCCTGCAAAGGCTCTGGAGGAGACTCCTCCCTGGCTCTCCTGGCTTCTGGTGGCCTGTAGCAGCATGACCCCAGGCTCTGTCTCTGTTCACTTGACCTTGTCCTTGGTGTCTCCGTCTGAAAATTTTTCTTCTTTTCTCTGATAAGGACATTGGTCATTGTGCTTAAGATCCACCCCAGGAAAGCCTCATCTCAAGAGTCTTAAATAAACTGCATCTGCAAACACCTTGTTCTAGAATAACGGTTTCACACATTTCATAGTTACCAGGCTTAGGACTTAGATGTGTCTTTTTGAAGGGACACAATGGAAAACATTAGAGTGTTATACTTAGATGTTATCCACTGAAGACTGTAAGCTGATTCATCTGTATATTTGCTGAATACTTTCACATTTAAATCTTTTTTTTTTTTTTTGAGATGGAATCTTGCTCTGTCACCAGGCTGGAGTGCTGTGGTGCAATCTCGGTTCACTGCAACCTCCGACTCCCTGGTTCAAGTGATTCTCCTGCCTCAGCCTCCCGAGTAGCTGGGATTACAGGCATGTGCCACCATGCCCAGCTAATTTTTGTATTTTTAGTAGATACGGGGTTTCACCACGTTAGCCAGCCTGGTCTCAATCTCTTGACCTCATGATCTGCCTGCCTCAGCCTCCCGAGGTGCTAGGATTACAGGTGTGAGCCACCACAAGTAGCCTCACATCTAAGTCTTTAAGTCAGCATATTTTATTCAACAATTTGGTGTTGTAACTTTAGAAAGCTGGACCTTATCAGGCTGCTCTCCTTTTTGGTCATCTTACAGCAGAAGAAACTGCTGCTAATAGGTTTTATTGGTCCTGGAGACCATGGTGGCAGCCAAATGTCTACAAGCAGTATTAAAGACATATGAGCCCCTTTTCAGCAGTTATAATTTTAGGAGAGAATAAGATGTACCACTTTGAAAAATGTGACAGAGAGCATAATGTTAAAGCACTGGCTAAATTTGCTGTGTCTGATACAAATTTTACTGGACTTTTCAGGGGCATTTGTAGTATCCACTATTTTACTCCTATTAAAAGATACTAATATCTGTGTTTTCAGGGGCTGCTATTCATATTAATTTTAGGAAGCTGGTCACACTAATGGGCTGACCACCCTTGTAGAGACATTGATTGGTAATGACAAAAGTTAAGCTGATATTTCTATCATTCTGTCGTGTAATGGATACACAGGACCCACTTTTGGTGTCTGAATCTGTTGGTGTCTGGGACCCAGGAGTATCTGAATCTGTTGATGTGTGTATTTCTCTTGACCACATCATAGCTTTTGGTTTTGGTCAGCTGCATATCTTTGGTTCACAGGTAGTCTGGAATACACTAAGTACTGTATATTGTTTCTTCATATAAGATACCTTTTATATCAACTGAGTTTTCCCATAAATATTACAATGAGTTATGAAACATAAAATTTACTATTGAATCTGTTACTGATTCTTTTTTAAAGGAAAATGCAATAGAAGATGTTCCAGTGAAGACCCTCAGGCTGCTAGTGTGACACTCATCTCTGTAATTTTCATGATGTAAATGCCCACAAAATTGGTTTTGACCTGACTGACCCTGTACGAGGAGGCACAGCCTCCTCATCAGCATGAGCATGTGGCATCAGATGCAGAGATAGTTTTGCACATGGATGGATGTTTACAAACTGAGACTCCTACAGTGTCCCTTCGAGAAACTGTGGACACAGCATCTCTGAATCCTATTAGTGACCATAGAATTAATTTCCCCTAATACGCTTTCATCACCAACTTGTGAAAACAGAACAGGTGAATGTCACAAGTCCATTGAAAAAAGGCAGTAAGTGGGTTTGAAAAACAGAATAAAAGAAAAGTTTTTATTTAGATCATAATTAAAATAATGCAGTTAAGGAATAGGTGCCTTCTACCTAAATGAGTTACTAGATGCTAAAACACTTTTGCTTATCTGTAAATATGCGAATATGATTAGGTTTATATTACTTTAAAGAAGCTGCATTATGTTATCTAAATGTATAACATCACATTTGATAGACTCAATTATTAAAAACAGCTATTTTCACTGTAGTTAAATATGCCTCTGATTCTGATTTTCAAATGAAAAGAAAACATAATTTTAGTAGAAATGTGTCTCAGAGGAGCAGTATTACAGTTTTTTCACTTTTATTAAGTGGTTCTCTGCTCACTCCCTTTTCCCCTACCAGAAGCGCAGATGACTCAAGTATTCCTATTAACTGATAAGTCATTCCTTTCCAAACCTCTATTAGGATTTATAAGCACATAGGTTCTAAGCACAAACCTTTCAAAATAGGAAAATATCCTTCTCATTATATGCCATTGTTCTCATGGCTTTGATACCCAGGGAATCTCATCTACATTGGTTCACTAAAGGCAGTTGCTACAGGGTGTTTATAACAAACATTGAAACTATGTCGCTAGTTATCAGGGAGGCAATTTTTCAACAATTTCTTTGATCTCCATCATTTCCTTTCACTTAAAATGATCTAACTTGGTGAAAGAAATCCAACAACATTTAAAACTAATCACACCCAAATTTAAAGGCCATGTTTGTCCTATCTGAACTGACGTTGTGTTGCAGTAGTTCTGTTGCACTTTCACTCTGTAATAAGATGTTAAAATAATATTCTTCACCTCTCACTTTTGGCTGAGGCTTTTAGATAGGAACCAATCACTTCCAATAGGTAGTAACCATTCTCAAGTTCCAAGTTTGTGGTATAATTTAAAAGTACATTTGGGTTTTGTCTCGAGTTCCTGGCACTGAGCTTCACAAACCCAAGGAATTTCCTGAATAAGAGTGTCTGTTGCTATTCTTACAAACCCCTTTGGACCATACCTGAATTTATGCCAGCAAGATGATTCATGGATGTGGGGCTGGAAGACTGGCTGGATGGCTTCAGGATAAAGGATGTTTGCCAGAAAAACCAATCATGTAATTAGAGGGTAGGAACTTTTGTCCTCTCAATCTCTGGGGAGATAGGGAGTTAGAATTGAGCCCAATTACATGACCAGTGATTTAACCAATTATGCCTCTAAAATGAAATGTAAATAAAAACTCTCAGCAATAAGGCTTGGCGAGCTTCCTGGTTGGTGAACGTATTGATATGTTAGAAAGGCCAGTTTGAGAGGGCACAAAAGCTCTGTACCCAGCACCCCTCCACACCTTGCTGCTCTGCGTATCTCTTCATCTGGCTGTTCATTTGTATCCTTTATAATAAACTGTCATTATAACTATATAAAAAAGAAGTATTTGTACATTTTGAATAGGATCTATTTTCATGTGGCCTGTGTCAATCTTTTAGGTTAAAATATGTGTTCCATAGTTCAAACAAAATTTCAAATATACTAGTGTAAGGAGAATTGCTCAGAAATAGTATCTTTCATCAGAGTTCTAGCAGAAATGTACCTTTCTGTGTCTTAACATTCTTTTTCTTTATTTCTCATTCTCAATTATTGACTTGTTTTCATGAGCACGTCTGGCTTGTCTGCCATCAAAGAGATGTTTTCATTTGGGGAAATGGATTTTTCTTTTTCCAACAAATTGTGGGCAGACTTCGGTACTGTTGAGAACTAAGGCAGTCATCTAGATAAAACAATTATGGGAGAATGTCTTATCATTTGAGTCGTTACCTGTGTCTATGGACAGTTCTGGAATTTTGTTTTTTAGAAATGAGTCTCACACAGAATGTGGTTTATGAAAATGAAGAGGGCAGAGGGGTCACGGACCTTGCTTGTCACACATCTTTTACATGCAAACAAAATGTGAAGAGATGACTGAAACTTGAGATCTGGCTGCAAGCATATGGGTGAGCACCTTTTTTGTACCATTTTCGTTGTTCCTGAGGGTGTTTCTGTGGTTTCCCTGTGTATGTTGGTCAGTCACATCAGATCCCTTTGGGACTATCATTGTATTCTGGAAGCTCTTCCATTACTTTCATGGGAACCAAGGTTTGAGTGAGCTGGTCTTCATCATGGCAGAAGCCGGACCATTTCTTGAAGAAAAGCCAATGAGTGAGAAGAGCACTCTACTACTTCCGTGTAGACCGCATAGTATTGCAGGGCTGGAAGGGACGTTAGACTTTGCTTGTCCACTTTAAAAATTCTGTCCTGAGCAAAAGAAATGTTCTGATAAATGAGTCATTATAAATACCAGCCCGTTTGAGAGTAAAGGCTAAGAAGTGTGATAGAAATGATGGAAGAAAAGTGACAAAAAAAAAGAAATGAAATCTGAAGGAATAAGAGCATTTAAAGGAAGCAGTGAGGTTGCTGATCAGCATAGTCTCTGACAGTGAAAGTATAACCTGGCTTAGGTCTCAAGAACAGTGGGTCATGGCGTTTGGAGCCTTAGCCTGTGAAGACACCGTACTGCCACCCCCACGGCCTGGGCTCCTCTGTAACTGGAAGGAGCCACGGTGCTCACCCGCCTGCCAAGCCCAGACTTATTCTGAACAGGCTTAGAAGGAGCCAGAGGAGACATTATTCTACCCACTGCTTGTACTAAGCTTCTCCCAAATGTCCGGTGGTGTGGAATTACAGCGATAAGTCATGCATTAATAGAGCCACACATGTTTAGACACAGGAGAGGGATGAGTGCACGTAAGAGCCAAAGTCTTTGACTCTTCAACCACAGGCAGCAGCAGGGACAGATGGGGGCAGGGCCCTGCGAGCCGGCTGCGCCTCTGATCCCCACTCCCACTCGTGACTAATGTATTTAGATTTTCATTATAAAGTTTACACAAGTTTCTTAAATTTTCAAAAACTTACTTGCCTCTCGTCCTTTATCTATGTAAATTTCAGATACAACTGGTGTATATCTCCTGTTTATTTTCCTCACATTATATTTTTTACAAAGCAACAAATGTAAACTTTCTAATAGCCTGCATTTCCCAGTTGCAAGATAACTCTTTTGTGTAGACCACATCTATTTCAGAAAGAGAACCCATGTAGATTTCTTTATTACATTATCTGAGTTTATATCAGCATGACTTGAATTTGTGATATTCAGTTTATCTGTGATTATTTTTTAAAATGTTGTCACACTCAGAGTGATCTCACCAGTGAGACGAGCACTACAGTTGTTCCAGCCAGCCCAGCCCCATCAGAGGAACAGGCTGTGGAGAAACTGAGAGAAAAGGTTTCATTTCAGAACACAGGAAAAGGAACATTGCCATCCGAACAACTCTGATATGAAAAAATGACGGAAACTGCTTCTCTGAATAGCAAACCTAAAGATGGAGAACCCAACCTTCGATCAAGTGAAGATCCCTCCTCCAAAAGTGGACATCTGTTGGAACCCAGTGAGGTGGACTTGACCTCCAACCTCAAGGAAGTGGACCCAGTCAGGCTGGCTATCCTGAGCAAGTCGGGTCTGAGTCATCAGGCAGGGTCAGCCACTCACATCCCCCTGTGTCCTGCCGGGGGACTGTGGATGAAGATCAAGGAATCATTTCTACAGCTCTGTCAGCTGCAAGTAGTGAGCTCGGAGGCCAGGACCTGTTCCCAGCAGAACCATTCGTAGCTCTGCAGCTGAGATGCAGAACATGCCTGCTGCGGTGCCTGCATTCTTGATGTGATCCCTCCCGGCACAGCTTCCTTCACCCAGAGAAATTTAAGAACACTCTCATCAGCTGAAAGTGTCACCTTGCCTCAGTGCCAGGCTGGCAGTGCCACAGTCTGTGGCTTCTCAGGAGGCCGTCCCTGTCCAGCCGTCATGGGAGTACATGTGCAGAACTCTGTGGCTAGGAATTTGGGACCAAATACTGGCTCTGGATGGATGGATCCCTCTTCCATCTGCAACCCAGATTCTAATGCCTTACATGGGAACCTGCTAAGCACAGCGAAACCTTTTCCTGTGCAGTCTGTTGGTTCAAACTGTGGAAATGAACCACAGGATTCAGGACTGACATCAGGACGGGGTGACATGCTTTTGCTCTGTTGTTGTTGTTGTTGTTATTTAATAGTTGAATTTTTTTCAAATGACCCCACAAAGCTAGTTTGTTTCATGGAGTTCCTGGTTGGCCTTAATTTCTTGTAAGCTTTGTGCTTTGTCTTAAACTGAGAGCACCACAACGTATTTTTGTGCAAGGGTTCTCAAAGATGGCTTAAAACACCCCAAGCATCTCTGCAGGTGACAGGCTGCCTGTGGCTTTGTCTTCCTTACCTCTCTTTTGCTCTGTTGTTGCACTTTTGTGATGATTTCACCTAAGAGATGTCCCGTTTAGAGTTGAATCCCAGAGCGAGCGAGTGCTTCCACCTGTGAGTCTCCGGGTGGCTGTTCCGGTGGAGAGGCAGCTCCGTCAGCATCTGTGGGGCAGCTGCTCTCTTGCTGGTGGTCACTGCACCCCCATAGCTGGGAGCGGTGCTTTTCCTGACATGGCACACATGCTCCTGGGATGCTGTCTTCTCTGCCCTCCAGAGCAACTGCGTGAGGATGGGGCAAAGACGGGTGGTAGTATTAGAGTCAGATAGGCTCCACATCTGGAAAGTTAGAGCCTCCGTGGTTTTCTTTTAGGTTAAGCAGTGGCTTATGATTTGTGAGGGAAAGCAGGAAGACATGACTGACAGTGACACCAAAGAATTCAGTAGCTATAATGTTGAGTTCGATGTAATTTTAATTGTTTTTCCTGGGCCAGATGGTGGCAGGAAAAAATTGTTGCTAGGCCTCTGCTGAGGCTCAGGCAGTGACAAGGACTCCTGCATCTGGAGCACTTTGAACTGTAGCTCTGAGCGGCACACAGGCCGTCTCATAGACTCATTGTCACTGAACCGATTGAGCTCTGGTCAGGGGTCTGCTGTCACTTGCATCTTTGACTGTGCCTTATTCTCACCCAGGAAGTCTCCGAGTGCCTGAGGAGGGGACGCTTCCCCATGCCTGTTGTGTTGGGACAGCTTCCCAGACCTGCCTTCATGTGCTCAATGCAGCTGGCATCGGGGTCCTCAGCTCCTCGTCAGTGGGGACAAGGCAGCCTTCTCGGGCGTTCTTCTTTGATGTAACAGTTGCACTCAGAGTCAGTGCTTGATTTCTCCTTTCTCAGGGCCAGGCTCTCCCTGCCGCTTTCCACCTCACACCGGCATTGCTGTGGGTCTTCTCCTCAGGCCCCATTTTGTCATAGTACATGTTACAATGTACACTGAAATCTGAGTATTTTACTTTTTGTGTCATTATTTATATTTCATTGTTATTTATTTATAAAATCATACAAATTTGTGTGCAGCGCTATTATTACAATCACTGAAAGCTCAGAGATCCTGGTCCCTCTACTTGTTAATTTTGTAAAATGGGACTGAATGTAACGTACTGTCATTTATCAAAAGAAAGAAGGAGCGAAGGAGAGAAACAAGTTAATATTGGGGCTCTGCCTTCACTTGGCAAGGGGAGTCTTTTTTAGTAATTTATCTGACAGTTGCCTTACATAAGCTTTTGAAATACCTGGAAATGCAGTTTTAACATGAACTCTGAAGGCAAGAGTCTCTCACATGCTCAATTGTAGCTGCTGTAATTCCAGACTCCACATCTTTCCTGGTTACAACGACCATTTGAATGGCAGGGAGTGGGGAAGGGAATAAGGTCAGCAGCTACTGTTTTTCAATGCCCCAGTTTTGTGACCGCTACTTGCAAACCAGCATTGGTAGAGGGGTTTAGTCTTCCCTCGTACCTCTTAGTGGCCCTTGTTTACCTGGTAAAATCAGATTGCCCTCCCCACCTCCCCTTTCCTGGCTTTTCCCCTTTACTTTCAGATCCTCGGCTTAGATGAAAAGCAGGTGATTGAAGGAAAGGGTTGAGGTGAAAGGTGGCCTGTGAAGACTTTTTAGGGGTGCCCAGGAGTCTGTGAATGGAGCAGTGTTGTCTTTGGAAGTGGGGAGCAGAAGAGAAGATCCCCAGTGAGAGTGACAAGGGAGGGGTGGCCAGAGTTGTCATCACAGGCGGGGTGGCGTGGGGCTGCGGGACCTCAGCGACGAGCCTGGCTCTTTGTCCCTGCCGCACTGTGTATTGATATTTCTCATTCATCTTTACTTTTTCTCCCAGAAACTACTACTTGACTTTGTCAGCTGTTAAGTTATATTTCTTCATTTCTTCTCCAGGCCCATGAATTCTGGGCCTTCAAACCATAAATGAATATCAACTTACAGCCAGAGCTTCCTTGTCAAGGTGTTGAGCTTGCTTGTGTTACCCTCGCTTGAAGCACACTGTGCTCTGAGACACACGTGGCTTCTCCCCACCCCGGGTTAGAGAACTCTCTTGTGCGCCCAGTCTGCTCTTAGGACCTTACGGAAGAAGAGGAGTCCTGCCTGCACCAGTGTGAGTGCCTGTGCCTGGACTGCTTGTCCTCAGCTTCCCTGGGCTGGCTCCTTCTGGGACACTTTCCTCCATTCTTCCCAGACGTCTTATAAACAGCGTTCCGGTAGCACCATGGCTGCTCACACCCCCCGTGCGGGTGGCATTGTGATCGTCTCTCTCCTTGTCTATATTCTTCTCTGGAGCATAAGCTCTAAAGGTGGGAATATCATTCATATCCTCAGCACCTTGCTCAGTCTTTTGGACAAAGAAAATGTGTAGAAAATACTTGCCAAAATAATTAGATACGATGACCTTGAATTTGGATTTCTTTCTGTGTTAGGATCTGGAAAATATTTGTGCAGCCATTTGGACGTCAGTGCGAAGTGGTGATAAAAGGTGAAGTCCATTCTTCAGGAAGTAAACCTCTGCCACGTGGATCATGCTCAGACATTCTATTGATTTTGTCCAACAGTTTCTTGCTTTGGAAGGTGTCCCTCTTGGTGGAACACAGTAAGTGTCAAAGACAGACAAATAGTCCATTCTTTGTACAGGTGTTGGAGAAGATCACAAATTAATGTTTGGAGGACAATTTTGTTGTAACAGGCACTGTTGAGGCTCCTTGCAAAGAACTGGAAAAGCCTTCTAGATGTGCCTGTGTCTAGATTCAGCCTTTGTTTAACATGTATTCCAATCCCGATTCTGCCTTCACCAGCTGCAAAGAGCACCTGACACGTGACCACAACACAGGAGCTGCCGAAGAGGGAGTTTTATCACCTCAAACTCGTGGCCACTTGATGTTTTCAAAAGCCAGCCAAGAGAGGTATTTGCAGAGAGCTGTGCAGAAAACAGGCAGCCCATTCAGCCTCTCAGTGAGCTACATTTCTCAATCAGTCACCCCATGAGTTAGCAAAACCCACAGAAGTGGATTTGAGGCATCAGCCTTGGGTGTCACACTTCCTGACCATACCAGATGGGCACACAAGAGAGTTCTCTAACCCAGGCGGGGGGAGAAGCCACGTGTGTCTCAGAGCAGAGTGTGCTTCAAGCAAGGGCAGACCCTAAGGAATGGGATTTAGTATTTATGGTAAAATTGGGTTTTTGAGACTCCCCGTATTATACAGATTCATCTTTGAAAGGGCCTCTGGAAGGAACAGCTCTCAGAAGCCTGTGGCAGGAATAGTTCCCCTTCCCTCAACAGCAGCCAGTTAATTCTTAACCTCTGAGGATGTTTAACTGATTTTCTGACTCTACGGAAGCCCAGCCTCTCCCGTTTCCACTTGGTAACTCTACTACTTTAAAATAATAACCACAGTTTTTTACACAGTAAAAAGTAAATAAAGGTGAAACTGTGAGTAATATTTCTTTCAGGTTAAGTCTTTTCCAGTCATTATACCTGTGGAAGGCTTTGCCAGAGGTGCCAGTAGCCAAGGGTCTCAGCTTTCTCTTTTAATGCAAGGCAGAGGAGGCATAGACACCACAGCTTAAATAATTTATTAGCTGCCGATTTTCCCAAAATTTGAGTAAAACCCTTCTTTTAAGAGACAAAATGTGGATGAGATGGCAATGTAATTCACAGAAAAACAGTGTCTCTTCTTTTTTGAGGTCGTTAGGGGCTTGTAGAACTCAGCTGGTCATACTACCTTATAAGTAGACTGGAAGGTGTACATGGGGTCGTCTTTATCCTCTGGGATGTATCGTCACCAAATTGGACTGTCTTCCAGCTAACTGAGAAATTGTAAAGGCTCACGCTAGAAGCCATCTCCTTCTACCAGATGCCTATACTTTCCTCACAGGCAGCCACAATCAACGTTGAAGCCTTGGCCATGCACACGGCTGCAGCTTTGAATAACACACACCATGCCCTTACCCTCCTGAGGACGCCTCTCAGATTAGGCAGGCGGCCTTCACAAACTGTATGGCTAAGCCATTTTAACAGCAGCTCAAGGGAGAACTTGTGCTTTGATCAAAACCAAATGTTGCATGCTCCAGACTATTCACACAATATTACCCCAGCTAAGAAAGCTTTAGACACTCATATCTCTGCCATTGATGTGCTGTCAGTCACCTCCATATTGACTTGGTTCCAACAACTGCCCAGTTTTTGGAAAGCCTTCCTGTTGTTTACCTGGGATAATCTTACTTATTTTGCTTTGCTCTTGTTGAATATATTGTGGTTGTACTCTTTGTGTAGAAACACAGGACAAGCTTACTCAATACTTTCTTAAATTGGACACCTCTTCATCTTCCAGGTTTCACCTTTTGCCAGAACACAGAGGCACCAATGACGCTTAAAATACCAACGCTTTCTGACTGAGCTCCTCTCTACCCTGAATACAAGAGACCCTAATAGATATGTGGAAATATCATCGCCCCTGTTCAGCATGAAGAAGTTACAGAAGACGGACCTTCATCCTTCTGCAACCCTTAGGATTAAGGGTCCTCTTGTAAAAGGGTAGGGGGGATATGTTAGAAGCATTCAAACCAGAGTGACTCTACTTTGAATAAGGGCTAAGAAAAATGGAGCTGGGTCCTGTTGGGCTGCATTCCCAGGAGGTCAAGCATTCCTAGCCTCCAGATGTTTACAGTTCAGGGAACAGATTAACGATGTTTCCTAACAGACTCAGACCTTGACAGACCCAGAATCTCCTGGTACCTTGAGAACAAAAGCATTTCTAGCTTTAAATGTGTTTTGTACCTAGGATGGATGCTTTTCTCGTCTTACTTTTGGAAATGCCCTACCCTGTCTGTGGAGTCGCTATTCTTGCACTCCTTTAATAAAGTTGCATCCATTTTGCAC